>JBCEWB010855063.1:0-15994 GCA_039654565.1 Peronia peronii
GCGGGCTTGAGAGGGGAGTAGGACAGAGAGGGGAGTAGGACAGGGAGGGGAGCAGGACAGAGAGGGGAGTAGGTCTGAGAGGGGAGTGGGGCTGAGAGGGGAGTAGGACTGAGAGGGGAGTAGGACAGGGGAGAAGGAATAAGAAGGGACAGAGAGGGGAGTAGGTATGAGAGGGGAGTAGGACAGAGAGGGGAGTAGGACAGAGAGGGGAGTAGGACAGAGAATGGAGAAGGAGTGAGAAGGGACAGAGAGGAGAGTAGGAGTGACAGAGTAGGTCTGAGAGGGGAGTAGGTCTGAGAGGGGAATAGGACAGAGAGGGGAGTAGGTCTGAGAGGGGAGTGGGGCTGAGAGGGGAGTAGGACTGAGAGGGGAGTAGGAGTGACAGAGGAGTAGGTCTGAAAGGGAAGTAGGAGTGAGAGGGGAGTAGGGGTGACAGAGGAGTAGGTCTGAGAGGGGAGTAGGTCTGAGAGGGGAGTGGGGCTGAGAGGGGAATAGGTCTGAGAGAGGAGTAAGAGTGACAGAGGAGTAAGGCTGAATGGGGAGTAGGTCTGAGAGGGGAGTAGGAGTGACAGAGGAGTAGGTCTGAGAGGGGAGTAAGTCAGAGAGGGGAGTGGGGCTGAGAGGGGAGTAGGACTGAGAGGGGAGTAGGAGTGAGAGGGGAGTAGGAGTGACAGAGGAGTAGGTCTGAGAGCGCAGTAGGAGTGAGGGGGGAGTAGGAGTGAGAAGGGAGTGGGGCTGAGAGGGGAGTGGGATCGAGAAGGGATTAGGGCTGAAAGAGGAATGAGCTTGAAAAGGATGAGGAAAGAGGCTTTATAGGATTAAAAGATAAATGGTTATTTTTTCATCATAACATGGTGTAGAAAGATATAAGACCAAGTTTTATATGTTTATCTGTAAATATCCAGTCATGTGTTCGTGATGTTCTGATATTATCCTTTGCTTTCTATTATCAGGGAAAAACTTCATCATTTTGGAGATACGTGGCAGTGTTGTGTAGTTGCTCTGCACTCCCAGAGCCTATAGCCTACAAGCTCAGCCAGTTTGCCAGCGATGACATTACATCGTTACACAAAGTGTTCATCACGACTATCAACTCTCAGATCTTGAGTCACAAAATAAACAAAGAATAAAAAAGTCCATTCCATTAGAGACCAGCGGAACAAAGTATAAACAAATACTAATATCTTTTTATTCCCCTCATATTATCTGCTAGGTAAATGCACAAAACATAAACTATCTCACATGCTTTAGTTGCTGGGTTAATCACAGTTTGACTTGAGAAAGAAAGACCGAGTCAATGGAGTCGTGAGGTGAAAATGGCGCGCTGCAAACATAATTCATGTCAGAGACAGATAGTTTAATATTCTTGTAGAAAGATGTGTCGGATTTATAAAGCACGTGCTGCACCACAACATTTTGCAGTATATTGTACCAAGCCAGCGAACCAAAGGCTATCGAAGCATACAACGACTGACTTTCTATAAACATTGCCCCTTATCTTAGGGTCGGTAATGAACTAGACAGCGTGAAATCCAATCTCAGTCTCAATCTCTTTTCTCACTCTCTCTCTTTCTTTCTCTCTTGTTTTCTTTGTCACTCTCCTTATCCCCCTCTCTCTGTCTTTCTTTCTCTCGTTCTTTCTCTCTCTTCCTCTCTCCTGTCCTTTGTCTTTTTCTCTCGCTTTGCCTTCCTCTCTCTCTCTCTCTCTCGTTCTTTCCTCATTTTCTCTAACTCTACTTTACTCCTTTTTCTCCCTATATCTTTCTCTCTCTCATGAGAAAAGCAGTGTAATGAGACACCTCGCTTTCACCTGAAATCGAATATCTCCCCTGCGTGAGTTGTTGGCAACACTCGGGATGTCTCGTGAAGCCAAACTGCGGTATCGATTTTACAACACGCTAATAGGAGATCGACATTATTTACACAGTATCAATAGAGACGGAAGGTAGGACTGAAAATGAAATAGCTCACGCATAAACCCTTGTCTGCATTGGTGTTTCAAACTCTGAAATTGAACATATCCTGTGACAAATGTTCGGATCTTCAGCTGCTAAATATTGCTATTATTGGCATTTAGTAATAACATTCTAGTAATGGCATTTGATAAGGATTTAGGTTTTTTTTTTTTGTTTTTGTTTTTGTTTTTTGTTGTTGTTGTTCATATTGTTAGTAGGGATCATACTGGTTTCTGTAAATTGTGCGAGTGTTTACTTTGTTTATCTTGCTTATACTTACTTTATCTTATTTATTTGAATATGTGATTAACATTTCTTTGTATTTCACGATTCTAAATTTAAAAACACAAGAGACAAAGACTGATTTTTGGTGAGAGAAACTGAGAGAACAGAAAAAGAGAGAAGAAAGAGAGAGAGAGCGACAGACTGTAGACTGGCTGATAAACAGACAATGGAAACAGAGCGAGACAGAGAGATACACATACATACGGAGACATCGGCGAAACGAGAGGATAGAGGAAAGAGGCCGACACAGTAGAGAACTGTAACAGTAGGCCTATCCGTACGACAAAACTTGGATCTTAGAATAACAGAATAAATCGAGTAATTGATACTGTGCTACTTGAAGGGCCAAATAAAATACCAAAAAAAAAAGATGAAGAAAAACTCTTTATTACTATTATTAATATCACTATTTAAGATTCTTCTTTAAATCGAAGAAAATGGCGGTATGCTGCCAAATGATACATCAGTGTTATTATGACCTTCTAATAATCCTTGGATTCTAACATATTAATTCCTTATACCCAATAGAAACTGTTTCACACATAAAAAAGGAGAAATCATACGTCTAAGTTTCAGAACTAGGAAGTATACGGGGAATAGTTGTCTTCTGGGAAAACTAAGACCGAGCCGAGCATTACAAGAAACTGAGGAAGGTAAAGTAAAGACGGTTTGTTAGGCTTTAACTCCACGAAAGACAAAGTATAATTGAATTTGCGTACAAAGTTGTCTGTAAAACGAACAGCAGTGGAGGCAAAGAATGGCCACATCCACTCTCCAGAAAATGAGGACTTGTAATCTTTGTCTGGGAAAGCTTTCAGGGAGCCGGCTTTAGGGGACTTTTCCAGACTTTGGGGGGTCTCCATTCCACGTAGTCGGAACCCTCCGAAAGGGCCAAGCCTGGGCTAGTACAATTTCGGGGAAATAAAGAGAGAGAGAGAAAAAAAAAAAAGAGACGAGAATTTAATTAGGTGTGGGGTAGGATGGGGAGGCGGAATCAATCTGAGGACTGTGGTAAAGACAGGCATGAGAAAGGGGAAAGTGGTGGATGGAGGAGGAGAGGATTAGAGGGGGTGGGTGAGGGAGGCTTGGCGAGGGCGTGGACTAAAATGGCAAAGTAGCCAGGAAGGCAGTCTGAGTGATTTTGACGGGACAGGTTTCCATCAATGTAAAAGAAAGGCGTCAGATGACCAGGACATACGCAGTGAAATGGTGAAAAAGAAATATGTGTGTTGTCTTGAAATTTTGTTCCAGTGTTATTAGTGAGCCTAATGTTACAACAAATTCTTCTGGCCAGGTTAAATAAAGCCTCAGCTAAACCAAATGATTATATACCGTGTAAAATGGTCTGGCTGCGTGACAACAGCCGGCAGATTGAGACAGGTGTGTTAGACTATCAGTCAGATGAGCAAGTAGGAGTTCATTTTGACGTGTTCTCTACATGATCGACGGGAAAATTTGACTGCTTTATTTGCTTTTGTTACTGTTGTTTTTGTTTTTGTTGTTGTTGTTGTTGTTGCTGCTGCTGCTGCTGCTACTATGGTGATTATGATAGTGCGTGTCGTATGTGGGAATGACTGCCTCATTTGCTTTCTATGTATTAACTTTTGGCTATTGTGCCTCTACTCGTATCTTCGTATCAAAATTCAGAGAAAATGACACTGACATTAAATAAGTCTCTTCTACATATGGCCGTAATTTGCATTCCCATGTATCGTCCATGCTATTGCAGTGCGATGTCCCGTGACATCAACTTTAGAATGCATTCTTTCACAGAGCATCTGCATTTTGTGTCTGTATTTCAGTGACAATTTCTACACCTAGCACTCCTCTTTTTAGCCGCTGTACTAAGGACACTGCCAAACACTGAGACCAAAAAATACAAAAGAACCGGAAATTCGAGACAGGCATTTAGTATAATAGCTAATCGTGTGACGTCAGGATCTATAGATGATGAGATGACCGCTATCAGCAGGGTTAGATTTTTTGATGGGCCTTTCAATCCTCAAAGACAAAAGGGTTATCTCGGCCTTGCCACTATCTGCACTGCTGTGTCCCTTTAATATATAACTCGGTAAAGGTTCGGGAAATGAACAATCGACCAGTTATATTCCCTCTATGATGCTGGAGAATTTGAATAAGCGTTCAGAATCCAGACAGTTTGACTCCTATATAGTTTGTAATTCTATTGTTATTTCTTTGCTGACAATGTAATGAAAAATTCCAAGTTCCAAACAGTACGTACTTGGGAAGAGATTCCCTCTTGTAATTTTTTTTTTTTTTTTTTGTGAACTCCAATTACTTGTTCTAATTTGGTGCATTCTTACAAGACAGTGATCAGAATGCATCAATTTAGAACGAATCTTTTACTTCTTCTTAGTCACTGCGGTGCTTGACAACGAGTTGCGCACCAATATTTTCTATCCGTCGCGGTTGTGGGCCATGACTTGGGTCACCGCAGATGTTCTCTTTGTTCATTTCTGGATGAATCTTGCAAAAAAAGGAAAACATAGCTTTGACATGGTCAGTAATCTACAGGATGCAGGATGAACTTGAAGAATACTGCTCATCAATAATATCATGTCATTTTCAGTACTTTGAGATACTAATACCAAAAAAAAATGAATAGTATTTGATGAGTTATGCCATAATGATTCCATTGAATTATTACATAATTAGAGCAATTCTTCTTAATGACTTCTGACAACTCTCTCATAATGCTCAGAAATGTCCTCAGACATCATTTGCAATTAAACATAAGTCTGAATAATGCTGTTAACATAGAGCAGTTTCAATGATGGTAAACATCAAAGAGAAAATGTGTTTTATAAAGAGTTTTGATTACCAGTGCCATAAGACATGGATTTGGTGCTGTATGAGAGGTCCAGTTTATTTCATTCAAGAACCAGCCTTTCGAGTTCTGTTACTGGGGACAATAAAACTATCTCTGATTATCAGGTCTTACTGGGCCACAACAGAATGGTTCTGTGTTCCTATTACCTCATCTTCGGAAGAGATAATTATCTTAATTACCCTGGCAAGCTGCACAATACTGGATTCTTGTTCCCAAAACCTCCATTTTTTAAAGGAGATATCTCAGTTATTTTGACAAGGTGGGACGATACCTCATTATTCTTGCACAGTGCTGAATGTTATGATTACATCTTCCCACTAAAGTACAATGTCATACATATCTGTGTCTCACTGACTGACAGGTGGAAAGCTTAGTTGATCAGTTTGCTGTCCATTCATCGGTTTACACCACCGGGCAAGTCAGTCTGCAAATTGGATGCATTACAACATTGTGTCCAAGGCTCATTGATTGCATCTGTAATATTATGGCTGTCGATTCAAATGCAAGTACGTGCATGAAGGGTTGGACTTGTGAGCCGGCCCTCTAGCAGAGCTCACCAAGACTTGTTTGGCATTTATTCGGCAGTTGCACTTTCGCCAAAGTGCCATCCATGCTGTGGCCCTTGGGAAAACCAACAAGTTCTATTTGAAGCTTATCACCATGAGATGAAAGTATAAAACACAGATCGGGCAGAGAGGAAGACAAACAAACAGTTTCTGTATTAAAAATAACGGAAAGTCAGGTCAAATCAAAGGTTAAGAAGGCAAAAAGAATGAAAGATGAAAAGGAAATGTAACTGTGCGGGATAACAAAACGATGGGCAGAATTGAAAAACATTATCATATGAAAGAGTTTGGTGAAGCTAAGACAGACTACTAGTGGAAAAAGTAGAAATAAAACAAATACACAGTGGAAGCTAACAAAGTAAAACAAAAAAAAAATGTTGACTGAGAGGGTTCAAATGGTCATTGCATTTAAATGCGATTTACTACACCATCATCATACGAGCAAAGAAGTCACTTATTCAAGACAAAAATAAATTAGGTAAATATATGCTAGCGGCAGTCTCTATTTCTGTAATAATAATACTTGGCGCATGGGTGAACTGCCTACTGTTATTATGTTTATTAAAGTCAGCACTAACCATGACCTTGAGAGAAGCGTGGTGAAAACTTTGAGAGAACCTTAATACTCGGTAAATTTTGTGATCCACAGTAGCTGACTGCTTTACATATATATATACATATATACATTGCTGAAGACAGTATGATTAATGTTATTGGTGGCCTGTCTCTTGTTATAGCTTCGAGGTTAACCTGAACATGAAAATCTGAACAAAATTCTATTCATTTGGTTCCTGCATTTCCTCGTTTTCGTTGACACTTTGATTGCTGCAACACAACAGGGAAGTGCAAAGAATGGATCGAGGATACAAACTGTGAATTTATCTGAAAAGAAGTCTATACTGGATTCCTTTTGTCACAGCCAACACACATTTCTAAGTGCAAGTTAGACATAGGGAAACGGTGTGAAGTAAGAAATAGGAAAATAGTAATAAAGGGCACGGGGTCACCTCGTACAGCTCAAGTTCATGTTTGTTAGAAAAGAATAGATGAGCCGATCCCCTTTGTATTTATTTATGCTTCTTTGTTTGCTTATTTACGTATTTCGTATACCGATAGTCAGGTAACCTGTGGCTTGGATTGCCCTAGGAAAATGAGTTCTGTTTGGCTTGACATCAGCTTTGTTTGGCACGCGGCTTGATTGACGGAAATAGGAATGTGGGACTAGGGGAAATGAGAACAGACTCGATGCTTAAAAGTTCGAAAAAAAATTGATACAAATAGACAAAGCAGTCAAACATATACCATATTACAGCCTCTAAGGTAACAGAAACTTCACCCCAAGAGCACTAACAGTTTCATGGAAGTCGATCTGACTGTACTCAATGACAAGCATTTCTAAAACATATTTTTAAACCCAGTACTTTCTTCTTGGAATTTCATTTGTAGAATGTATATATATTTTTTCGTCAACGTCAAATAATATCATTATTATTGTTATTCTTGTTGGACTTCTTTTTATTATGAAGTCCGGCACTTCTGATGTAATGTCGGGGAATGAAACTTGACTTAACCAGTCGATAGCTATTGATGTTTTTTAGAGAAAGACATAATAGTCTTGCACATTAATCAAAGGCATGTTTCTAATAATAAAACACACGGTTATCCACTTAAGTGCCAGATTTCTACATTTTTATGCAGTGGAGCATTAACCTTCCATAGCCCATTGTGACGTAAATGATATATATTAAAGATAGGCTTCAAAACAATGAAGGATAAAAAAATCAGAGACATTTCAGGCAAGATAAGATAGTTAAGATATGATAAGATAAAATAAGATAAATTTTTAAAATGTTGTCTTCAAACTCAATTCACAGTTGATGAGACACAGTGTACCTGCAAGATACAGTCACACTCACATGGCTATAGACAAAAATATTACGAATCTTATCTTATCTTATATGAGGAAATAATTACAGACACTTAATGACGACCAATATGGGATCCTTACATCTGATTTCACTGTAGATTGTTGTAGTCCAATTTTGATTTGAACTGCTTATTGCCATAGTTATAACGTTGTGTTAGAAACTATTACGGACTCCGGGGGATGGGGCGGATGGGGGGGGGGGGAAAGGAAGGGGGCGTAGGGAGTAAATGATTAAATCAAAGCCATTTAGCCCTTTTGCTTTGAGTATTAATCATTCATAAAGCCACTTATCCAGTGGGAGTGAAAAGAGTGACTCAGGTGAAGGGATGGTTGATTGTAAACAGTTCCACAGCTGTCACATTGTGAGATTTCCCCACGATCGATTAGGTTACCGGGTAACGCAGTTGTTCAGAAATCCTGGAATAATTCAGCCAATCATATCACAAACCCACCAATGTCCAATGGCTGGAACGTTAATCCTTCATCCCGGAACTGCCAATATTCCCATTTCCGCCCACTTTACCCGGAAGTTCCGTTTACATCTAACTGCCCACGCAGGTATGACTGGCGTTTTAAGATCATGATGTTGCCCTGAGAAATTATAACAATGGAATCGGCAGATCATTCTTTCCTGGCGCTGGAAAGCAATGAGGCTATCAGCCAAAACATTGCTTTAAAGTCATCAGCCAGAAAATTGTCTCTTCCATACAAGGCATCATTAGGATGTCAACTTTACTGCAATGAAATCATCATGATGATATCCAATCATTCCCTTTTGGAAAAAAAAGAAGGATGAGTTTGTGAAGATGGTGGAGAGGGCATATCATGACAATCTCTAACCATTCACTTAATGGGAAAATTAATAGTTGGTAGAAAGATAGATATGTAGGGGAGGAGGAGGAAGTGGTTCGTGACCGAGCCAGTAAGACCTCGGTGTTCAATATAATGGCTGCAAGTTGAAACTTCGATAAGCAAAATTCCAATCTATAGTCCTTGAGGCTTAAAAATACTCATATGATTTAAGTAGAGAAATCTAACAATTATGAGTCTTAAACAGGACCCGGAAATCAGAGGTCTCTGGAAAACGCTGGGCAAAATGACAGCCATTCGTAGATTAAGATGTAGAACTATAGTTCGTGCAAGGCATAATATCCAGTGCTGATAAAACAATATTTCCGATAAGTTCACGCCAGATGTGGAGCTATAGATGTGAGATTGATGTGTATAGTGATGCTATTTTCTATCCATTCTGGGAGTGGAAAATCGCCCAAAACTGCATGTTGTTAAGCTGCCCCGAAAACGGAAAGAAATTTTGGCTTCCGGAGTATGTGCCTGTTTGTGTGTACGTATGGGCATGTGAGAGAGAGTGTGTGTGTGTGTTCTGTTGTTGTTGTTGTTGTTGTTGCTGTCTTTTGTTTTCTTTTGCTTCTAATAAAATTTACAATTGATCATTTGCTATCCCATTTCGTCTTCTCTCTCATTTAAGCTGCGTTCTCCCGTGTACAGGTTCAGGAAATGAAGTTCCAGTTTTCAAGAGCTCTTAGCGTAAGTACGTACATTGAATATGTATAGACGCATATTGTAATTCTGCGGGTATTTTTCACTGTTTAGAGTATATCGGTCTACTGGAGATAAAGTTGAATAACGTCATTTTGAAGTGATGAGGGTGTTCGATCGTTCTCGCGAAAATGCGCGGCGAAAGTACAAAAAAAAAAACATATAATGCAGGTATGGTATGATTTGAACTATTGTTTGAATTATAATTAGTTGTCTTATTTTCATTCTATTTCACATTCCTAAAAATGGCCCGTGAACATAGATTCAAATACAAATTCCTCTGGAAGATGTGAGGCCTAAGAACAATAGTGATGTACCAATCAGTTTGGAAACCGATATATGGATTGAATCTGCTTTTCTTATGATGGTGTGATCAGGTTGGCTATTAAAAGGATAAAAGACGATTCTGTATATTTTAAGCATTTTATCGTACCATAAATATGATGCTGGCGATCTACACAGAGATATTGCTTTCATATCGCCTCTGAGCAGGTTGTCTCCTGGTGTCTTGTTGAAGGTAAAGCAAATGTTTGTATTTTGTCTGTAATATAGCAACCTCAGGCTATTACCAACTTGGAACTTTGTCTGGATTACGTATAGGTTTTAATTAATTAAGGAATGCCTGTAACTGAAGCACTAAATGTATTCATGTAAATGAGAATTTAATCCCGACGTGAATACACTTATTTATGTTGAATCGGTCTTTTTCGGGTGATAATCAATAAACCAATAAATGTAATATAATTTATTGCCACTGTTGTTATTTCTGCGACTACCAGTATCATAATAATACTTCATCACTTGCTCTAGAAGTAGTATGACCAAAGATTGTTATTTTGAAGCATCGCTGGGAAATGGTGCCATATCTAAGCTAAATCAAAATTTGGAATGAGAAATATCACTGATTATCGAGACAAATCAAAAGGCAGCTTCGGTACATGTGAAACGCAACGCAGAAAATGTTTCTTCATGAAACGAGTGTCGTCCAGTCCTGGACAGACCATAGAGTTGAAAATAATTATCATTTTTCATATATGTATTCTGTCATTCTAATGAGTAACCCTTTTTAGTTGTTGGCAGTCGTTACGCACGTTAAAGAACCCTTGGCAGTTCAAAATCGATGAGAGAGTAGGCTGCGTGCCGCTGTCCGGGCAAAATTTCCAAATTCCAAATTTCTACCCACAGAATTTCTCAGCAAAAATTGGCAACTTCCAAAAAGCCGAGATAATCCTACTTTCTTTGGATTGAAAGGCTTAAGAGAAACAAACAAAGAAGCATTCAGTCCTATGGGTCTCAATGGAGGATTTCTTACCAACAATTCTGTAACGCGACGCCTAAGGCTACGTCTCCTTACGCGCGATGCAACGTTGCGTCGCCCGAAAAAACTGGCGCTCCAAAATCAGTCAAGTAAGATTTGTATGAGACTCTCTCCTTATGCGCGGCGATGCCCGACGCAACGTTGCGTCGCCCATAGGCAGAAGTAGCCTAACCAGAATAATGACATAATTATACAGTATTGTATGCCTCATCTTACTTATTAAGTCTTATACCCAAGTCGTATTTTTGCAATGTATGACATGATGTTAAAAGCTCGCAGCTGGATGTTTTCTTCTTTCTGGCGTAGGTGGGGGAAAAAATAAGATAGTATCTATTTTCATAAACGTAATGAACTCGTGAAAGTTGCTACAAAATTTTATGTAGCCTACGTCAATCATTATTTTCTTGATGTTGTTCTTTATTTTCCAGCTAGGCGGCAAGTAACTGCTCATATCCATATTATTAACATATACATCATCATAAAGAAGTATTTCAGTGGGCGTTCTTCAGTAAGGACATGCTACGTCAAATCTTGTTGTGTTGTTGATAATCTTGTTGTGGTTGTTGTTTTGAGTCATCTCATACTCATACTCTCGTGTACAACAACTATACAACCTGTTGCAAACACCACTGAGGCTAGCGGTGATAATGACCTAATGGTGACTTCACATACACGGAATAGTGGACTTGTGTGGTCAAGGCTCGACTTGTGGAGAAGGCTCGATTTCTCAGAGCCCACACAGTTGTTTTTGTTGCTTTTTTTCCGCAGTCCCAATCTTGGTCATAATTGTAGGGTTACAGCATACTATGCCATTAACCTCCTATGGGTGGACATCTCGGGTATAACTATAGTTCGTATCCATACCTATTCATAGGCAGTTGAGGCACGAACAATTGACACATGAGCAGTTTTTCTGTAGAACAATTTATCTGCGGATACATTACCTACAGATCCTACTTAGAAGACAACTAGCCCACGAGCAATTTGTCTACAGCTACTGTTTTGTCCATCCAGCAGTCCGATTACGTCACTTTGCCTACAGACAGTTTACCTCCGGCCATTTGGAGTAAGGACATTTTGTCTACTGCCACTTTGACTAGAGACGTTTTTTTTTTTCTTTCACAGTAGCTTAAGCTACCCAGGATATGGACAAGTACTGATGTTTCACAACTGTCAAATTCATGGTCGGTTTTGTTGTCATTGGATGAAGTATTTAAGGATTGCAGTTTTGCTACAGTGCATATTATAACTTGCCTGTTTATTGTATGTTATCTCCCCTCATAAGTGATATACAGATATAAATATTATGTGTTTAATTCCTTTATTTGCTGTAATTAGGCCCAAGTCCTCTCCCGGTTCCAAATCTCAGACAAAATTGTCACGAGCAATGAAGTATATAGTGATCTCTCTAAATGAACAAAATAAGAGAGGGAAGAAACAAAACCAGATGGAAAGCGTGAACATCAACAACATTGTCTCTGGAAAGGATGACATATAGTCAAAGCAATTTAAACAATCTGACAACAAATGCGAGGGAATAAACAAATTAACCTTCTATCCAAGCCTGACACAAACACCAGCTGTTGTCCAAGGTCGATGGACTTAGGGTTGCATGTTAGATGGTGCTTTGGCACGATGACATGATTGAGAGAAAAAGAAAGGGAGAGTGAAGAAGAAGAGTGAGAATGGACAGGAGGGGGGGGGGAGGATCAGCAAGAGTGGAACTGAAGTGAAGACAGAGTGGGGTAAAAAAAAATATTTGAGAGAGAGATGAAGATAGTGAGAGAAGGAGGAGAAAGAGAGAAACAGGGATAGAGATAAAGGAAACAGGGGGGGGGGGAGAAAGATACTAAGAGATAGAGTGTATGTGAATGAGGAGAGAGAGTAAGAGAGGAAGTACAGAGAGAAACAGCAGAACGAATAGGAGAGAGGGAGGGAAGAAGATAGCAAGGGAGGTAGGAAGAAGAGATAAGAAAAAGGAATATAGTAACAGAGAAAGTGGCTGAGGAGAATGAGAATACGAGAAAGAGAGAAAGTGACAGAAAAGGAGAACGGAAAAGAGAGTAAGACAGTGCAAACGGGAAGAGGAGCGAGAAAGAAAGAAAGAGAAATATGAAAAAGGAAGGGAGATGGGAAGGAAGATAAAAAAGGAAGATCTAAAGACATACAGGCAGAAAAACAGGCAACCGGCAACAGAAACAGAAAGAAAGAGATAAATGCTGATGAAGTATAGAGTTTTATATCATAAGTCACCACGTTTTCTCATTGCCTTTGAAGTGATGCTAAAATAAAGACTGTTATCATCAGCCCAATTAAGCCCAGACCTAACGATGACAACTTGTATAATGTTATCGTAACTTTTTGTTCATGAAAAAGTGGGAGGAATACCTACAAACTTGCCTCAAACGCAAGGGTCTTTCAGTCCCAATTGAAGAACACAAGTTTGTCATATATTTCAAGAACTTTTCCAGCTGCTCAGTTTTTTTGTTTTTTTTTTTTGCTTCATTCTGCCTTTTTTATGTTCCTTTTCAGCACACCGTGCACTTTCTCTTAACCCCCCCCCCCCTCTCTATTTCTCTCTCTCTCTCTCTCTTTTCCTCTCCCTCACTCACTCTCACTTTCACTCTTTCTCTCTTTCTCTTCCTCTCTTCATCTACCTGCCTTCTCCACGTGCTCTCTTTTTTTTTTCAAAGTGCAGTCTTAATTAAAGCATAAGTTCCCTCAGAGGATCAAGGATAGCATCTATGTGATCTACATCATCCACTAACGTGTTCTGAGTTCTTTACCGTGGATCGGATTGCTTCGATACCGTATGCAAAATTAATGTTCGCAAGCTTTTCTTGAGAGAGTGAGAGAGCAGGCCTGGGTCTCTATCTTCAAACCATCAACAAGGAAATTTTGACTCTTGAGTGTAAAAAGTGTTAATATATGTTCTTTGAGAAAACATCAATGATCTTGAAAAAAAAAAAGAAGAAAAAGAGTAGGCCGTGTCATTAAACTGTACACCATTAGGGAATCATCTTCGATTCGTAAAAATAATATTGCAAGTGAAATGAGAAAAGATTTTCAACTTTTTTTTTTTTTCCTTTTCGAAAGTGGGTCCATAGTCACCATAATGAACCCCTATCGCTGGCGGATTTGTAGGAAGCACATGGAACTGGATGCATAGGCACCATACATCGTCATGTTATATTGTAAAAATATCCCGTTAGAGTACGGTTAGAGCTGGGGTTAAGGTTACGGTAAGGCTACGTAAAGAGTTAAGGTAAGGGTTATGTTTATGGATTAGGGTTAGAGTTAAGGTTGAGAACCCCATAAGCCATATGGTGCTTGTCAAGCCCTGAGTAACCGATAGGCACTGCCGCAGCCGTTTTTCGCATACTCCTGGTTACCACTCTTAGAGCTGTTGTTACTTTGTTGCTGTTTATGATGACAATGATGTAATATTAATCAAGATTAGGATGACGACAAAATGAGGAATAAGAAAAGGATACTATTGCTGTTGATGTTGATGATTATGATAATGTTGAAGATGATAATGATTGCCCTGACGACGAGCCAAGTAGGTTCCAAAATTTGGTTAAGTGAGTAAATTTCTACCATATCAAGTTCTATACATTGTTGTTTCCTTCTTTTGATGTAGTTGATTAGTTGCCTTTAGTTGTTGTTTTTTTCTATAAAATGATAATGATGAATATGATGGTGCTGATTTTTTTAGAAAATGTCTTAAAATTTAAAAAGGACTGTCTATCAGCAACTAACTCAATACACCAAAAATAAACAAACAACAATTTGTTGAGCTCCATATGATAACAATTGAATAAATGATATCACTCTCCCAATTTTCGGGTCTTGTTGGCTTTTCTTCAGGACAAGTATGATAATGATGATGACGATGATGATAACGTTGATGTTGGTGATAATAACGATGATGATAATGATGTTTTCTTTATTGCCTGGAAGAAGAGCCAACACGGATCGAAAATTTGGCCAGTGATACCAATTCAACTTCTATCATATCGAGTTCTTCATATTGTATTTGCTTCTCTTTGGTGTATTTGATTAGTTGCTGGTATATTTGTATTTTAAGACACTGTTATAAAATGATGATGGTGATGATGATGATAATTAGCAGTATGCATTGTTCTTTTATTTCAGTCTATCTTTATTTTATGTTCTCTCTCTTCTTCATTCCTCTGTTTTCTTTTCAAAAACTTGTAAATAGTTTTCTTTATATTTATGTTGTTTTACAAAATAATATTTACTAATTTTGCGGTGAAATCAACCATCACTTAGTAAATGGAAAGTGCAAAATCACCTGTAGACGCTGGTAAACATTCATAAACATTCCAACGACAGCTGTTTTTTGCAAACCCAATGAACTTCACGAGTGTGGCGTCACCTACTTTTTCACAAATTGTGTCACTGACGCAAATAGTTTGAATAACAATGTAAGAAAACAAAAAGGGGAAAAAAGCAAAACAATGACTCACTTTCGGGGCCTGTTTGAGGGAACTACGCCTAATATTTCACTGCCAAGCTGGCTGTTTCAGAACGACAGGGGATTCTGTTTTGCAAGTTTCCCTTTTTTTTCTCTTTTTTTAATAAGTAATTTTTAATGCACTGATATGAGAAAAAAGGTTTGGCAAGAGTAACAGAGAGAGAGAGAGAGAGAGAGGGGGGGGGGTGAGAGCGAGAAGTGAAGAAAAAGAGGAAGATGGGAGAAGAGAAAATAAGATAGTGAAACAGGGAGGAAGAGAGGAAAGGGGAGGGGGGAGGGAGGTGGAGGAGAGAAAATAAGAGGGACAGATCAGAAACTGTGACAAAAGGTGGTGACTTTTTGTCCCTTGATCAAAACATCATGGACGACACTTTTTTCATTGATATATTTCTTTTTCTTACTCCCAGGATTGTGGTTGCATTTTGAACTTACATGTCACAAGATACAACTGAAATAAATAGAACTCGAAAAAAAATAAAATATTAGTTTTCAAAAAAAAACAAAAACATAATGACTGTGCAATAAAGGGACAAAAATTCACGTCTTGTGATAGCCTCATGTACTGATAGGTACACAGACTATTCCTGAAACAACAGGAGTTTCGCGACAGAGAATGAGTGGGTTGAAACACAAAGAACATAAATCCGTCTTGGTGTCGCGACATAACGGGCGGGACAGATATGTCGATAGACGGAGAAGCACGGACGATAAATACAACAAGAAATCGTTGAAATCGTAAGGCTACAATGACCCTGATCGGAGCTGGATAGTCGTCGCCAAAAGCCTCTGTGAAACTTACTACGATTATGAATATTGGTCTCCTAGTGTTTGGATGGACAGAATGATATGGTGGTAATGAGAGAAACACAATGAACATGAATATATTACCTGACCAGTATATTATAGATTAGTAATAAGTGCAACATTGACGACTCCATTTATGTCTTTGGCCCAGTGAATCTATCTGTCTATCTATCTATCTATCTATCTATCTATCTATCTATCTATCTATCTATCTATCTATCTATCTATCT
>JBCEWB010855174.1:0-13280 GCA_039654565.1 Peronia peronii
CTCAATGTAGATTGTTTCATTTTCTCAAACCAGAAATTACAAGGTCGGTCCACATTGCGCACCCCCCCCCCCCCCTTTTTTTCAAAATAACCCCCAGTGTCTTCAGCGCCTGAGATTGTATCATATTTCAGAGCCTCTGTTGAGATTACGATTCTGTCATTTCGAACTGTAAGCTCGGTGTATAGATGGCAGAATAGATGGCAGAGAGAGAGAGTGAGTGAGAGAGAGAGAGAGAAAGAGAGAGAAAGAGAAAACCTAGGATAACTAAGGATACCCAGCTTGCTCACTGTGAAAGAATTTGACAGCCATAAGGGAGAAAGACACCTCACTTGTTGATTGTGGATTTGCTAGGTTATTCAATTTACGCAATGAATTGCTCTCAATTTAACTGTCTGACAAGTTACCTCGTGAAAAGCGCCGAGGGCTTGTTTTTCTGTGAATTGGCGAAATGGATTTGGCCGAGCTCTTAGAAATACTAGGCTTTTAAATTTAAGAGAACTCTTTCTTTTGCTTGTCTCTAATATAGATAGAAAACCACAACCCTGAATAGTGCTGGCCAAGATTTCGGGACAAACCCAACGGGGTTTCCCGCCGGAAGTAAGTTTACAACCAGGAAGTGAGGCAAACATGAGGCATAAGCAGTCTCTCGACTACGCAAGATAAAATAAGATATCAAATGCTTTTAGCATTAGAATCTGGCTGAAGTCATTTAGCACAAGCTGGGTAGGAATGGGCTAATCTATGCTTGTGCTATTAGCTGGTACTGTCACTTTCACTTTAGGGCATCAGTCGATGCCCAGACTCTCAGTACTTCAACACAAGTCAACAAGGTCCTGCTTCTAAAACCATTTATCTCTCGCTCGTAAATAATCTTGCAGATCTTAAACAACATTTGATTTTGAGGTCCATGGTCACGATGGAAAACAATAATTTCATAAAATACTGATAATTTACCGGCAGTAAAGCACATCAACAGAATCACAATGGCTGTTGTTTACAAGATTTTGCCTCATTTCCGGTCTGGGCCGAAAGTTCTTATTTTAGCCCGGAAGTACGTCAGTCTCTTTCCTACGTAATTATTAACACTGCCCACTACTATTATTGTTTGGAGAGTATCTAGGTTCAATTCGTTATGAGTCTGTCATTCATAGAGAAGAGTTTTCATCATAAATTTCCTGCATCGTTCTGCCGTGTTAGAAAGTGGTACGAAAGCGTCATGTCATGACGCCAGTCATCTATACAAAGAGACAAAATAAAATTTCGATTAAATGTATTATTTTTATGTCGTTTATTTAAACAGAACAATGGGACACAAATAAAAGTGTGTGGCATAGTGCCCTGATCACATATTTACTAATTACACAGAGTGATCTGACCTAATTTCCAGGTTTCCATCTTTAGTTCTTTCAGGGGACTGATACAGGAAGATTTTTAAAAAATCACATCTGAGCCTGATCAAATGTAGTGTTGTCCTTGTCCTAGATATCTGGTCATAGCAGGATGTCTATTTCAGGATTGGCTCACCCGTTGTTTTACTGCGGTTGTTGTCACACAACCCAGAGCGAGTAGCTGGGACTCTTTGATTTATTTATGACTAAAAACAGGCATTGCGTGTCCCAACTACAATATCCCTAGCAACAATAGCACTTAAGTGATGATGTGGACGACCTGAAAAGACACCAAAAAAAAAAAAAAAAAAATTAATGTGTATGGGTACTGGATTTTGTTATTTTTGACAGTGCACGTCTTTGCTTTTGAATCTGTGACGAGGAGACAGGTGGCATTAATTTTGATAAAAGAACAAAAATATCACTTTTATAAACAGCCATGAATCAGTTCCGAATATTATTCAAAATTCATTATAGTGAGTGTAACTGAAAAAAGAAGTAGCATCTGTTTATTATAGATCTATCAATCTCATGTTTTTGTCTCAAAGCAATGGAAACAATAAAATAACATGCTTGTTGAGAGATGTCATTCTGTTTCTTGTACAGAACAACAGAATTATGATAAATGAGATACACTTTGCTGTCAAGGATGCCACGCAGGTGCGACGAGTCGGGCACGAAAAAAGTCTTTGACATGAAAACTTTCTCCGGGGATAGGAGGATATTTTGCTGTGAAATAGAGAAAGTAATTCTGACTTGGGGGGATCAAGAACAGACTAACTGTGGTTGCCAGATACCTGGTTGACAAAATCAATGTAACATTAACTGTACCAAAGAATTATATCAACACATTACAATTGGAAATCTGATCACTTCGTTTAAATATCACTTACATTTTTTTTTTCTAATCTTTATCTTTCAGCGATTACTGAAGACTCCCAAATCAAAGTGTCTCAGGTGTGAAATTTTTTACTGATGTCTCTACATTCCATAACTATAGAGTGAGTCATGGTGATAAGCGTTATCGTAGAAGTTAATGTGATTTGTTACTAATTAACAGTTGGGCTTGAGATCTGGTAGGGGAAGAGAAGATTGTAGCAAAAGAAAAACCTAAAGGAACCTTTGGGTGATCTACGTCTATAAGAAATATTGTATTTAAATATATTTGTCATCATCTAGAGAGGAAATCATAGTCAGCCCTTTTTGAACCAGGGCCTTTGATAATCCATAAAACAATGTGTCAAATCCATAGTTTATCACTGATATCTCCACTTTCCCCAAATTTGGAGCAATCATGGTGTTTAAGCCTTATTGTAGATATCTTGCGATTAAACCATTCCTTAATGGAAAACTTGTAGCGTCTGAGAGCAATCAGCCCTGAGATCAGATGCAGAAGAAGATTGTAAATTTTAACAATAACAACAACAACAACAACAACAACAACAACAACAACAACAACAACAACAACAACAACAACAACAACAAAACAACAACAACAAACAAAAACAAACAATAGCAAACAACAAACAACAGAAACCAACCATAACCAACGAACCACCACAGCCACCACCACTACTACCACCACCACCACCACCACCACATCAACAACAACCACACCAACCAACAACAACAACCAGCAACCATCACCACCAACAACAACCACTACCCACAACCCACAACCCACAACAACAACAATAACAATAACAACAAGAACAACAAAACAAAACCATGTGGACGATGTACATCTAGAAATAATGGCCGGATGCTCCGTAACCATGACGAAAATATGATTGAGAATAAATGTTTTGAATGCCCTGATGAAATTTCTTAGAGATAAACTCCACAGAAAAATATAAATTGTAACATGATGCTCTTAAACTATTTCTCCTGTCATTTATCTAAGTATCTTGTCCTTATTTTTTTTTACCTTAAACATAATTTTATACATTTGTGTCTTAGGGATTTTCCTTTATAGCATGCTCTCTTAAATGGAGAGGCATATGGCATAAGAAAAAATTAAATCCTAACACGTAGGAACGGACTAAGAATCTATCATCCCTGCTATTACCACTACACACACAACAGAGTCATTCGTGTATGTTTGTATTTCCTGGAAAGCATACAAGCGCTGAAATCGATAATGGTCGAACAATGAAAATAAATGGATCAATTTGAAAAGTATACTTTATTTCAGTTGTGGTAATTTATTCTTGCCGGTTGCAACCTCTAAACATGTAATGCAGGTTTTCATCGTCACTAGATCAGAGATGAACGTTGGGAAAGAACATTTTAACACTATCACGAAAATAACTTGACCGTTCTTCCAGATTCCACTGTTCTTTCCTTCACAATAAAATTAGCGCCACTGGAATCTAAGCTTTATCTTTCTATCTTATCTATCTTTTCTGTCCGTCTATCTGTCCATCTGTCTGTCTGTCCATCTGTCTGCTTGTCTATCTGTCTAAATCCATCCATCTCTCTGTCTGCTTGTTTGTCTATATATTTCATATACGTAGCCTGTCTATGCTTGTTTGTCTATATATTTCATATACGTAGCCTGTCTATGCTTGTTTATCAATATATTTCATATACGTAGCCTGTCTATGCTTGTTTGTCTAAATATTTCATATACGTAGCCTGTCTATGCTTGTTTGTCTAAATATTTCATATACGTAGCCTGTCTATGCTTATTTGTCTATATATTTCATATACGTAGCCTGTCTATGCTTGTTTGTCTATATATTTCATATACATACGCATACATAGAACAAATGTTAGAGAAGCTATAAAGTAGAAGATAGACCGGAGTGAGGACCAAGAGCTGGATAACTGGCATTTAGGGATTTGATCACGGTTAAAAGCATGACACTAACAAACACAACTTCAATGTATCTAAATATAAAGGAAAAGTGAGGGATTTCACTCTGGTTCTTTATTCAAGATATGGAAGAGAATCTACATTTTTTAAAACTCAGTCTGTTATAGCTTTTTGTACGTCGGTCGACATATATAAACGCGTGGAAAGTTCACACGTTAACGTGAGATCTGTGACCAGAATGCTAAACACCGTCTGTGTCATACTGCCATGTGCATAACTGGGCACGGCCTTAGGGTGACCTAGGGAGGATCTGAGAGCCGCGAGTAGAAGAACAATAGTCTTGTAAGCTTAGAAAACACGTTGTAAGAGCAGGACAAACAAAATATGTAAAGAAAAAAATACTTTGTGGAAATTTGAAATGAAGATCGAAATTAGGCGACACAAAGTTGAGGATGAAACAAGGTCGGTGGTGACATCAGCTGCAGGGATTGGCTGCGTTTGATGAAGCAACGTTGCTAAAGTCACACAGTAATGGTCTTTAATGGCTATGATTAGCTTATGGTTTTGATGAACTAGCTGTGTCCGTTGTCTTATTGGCAGGCAATAGATATAGTAGTATCACTTTTCGCCGACGTGTTACACACATGCACGCACTCTGTCACGCGCGCGCGCGCGCACACACACCACTCTGGCACGCGCGTGCGCGCGCACACACACACACACACACAGATATAGAGCATGACATAATTATGAGGACCACTTGAGAAATTTCAAATTCTATTTCGATTCAAAAAGTAGTTGAAAACCATGATAATCAATTTGAAACAAGTAGATATTTTTTTTGTTTTTTGTTTCGTTGTTGTTGTTGTTGTTGTTTTCTAACCAGTAGACGGGACTTGAAATGTTATATACAATGGGAGGAACGCTGTGAGGAACCGGTCATGCACAGCTATAATATGCCATTATTTTTTTGTGTGCGATACGGAGGTCAGTAATTCAGTTTAACATTATATGCGAGGACCTTGACTTACAGAGCATGTTAATAACTTATGAGGAACTTTTCTTGTCCTATTAATGAGCAATGTTATACACTGTATTTATGCTTTTCCCACTCTATTTAAATTCTCTCCAGCTGTCTGCTTATCTATCTATCTACCTGTCTAGACGTCTGTCTGTCTATCTGTCTGTCTGTCTGTCTATCTGTCTGCCTGCCTGCCTGCCTACCTGCCTGAAGCACGCTGTACATCCATAATCTAAACTTGTGTCAATAGAAAATTGGAATGGTTACAAATTTAGAAAATTCAATTAATTTTAGATATACATTATTATATCAGGGATGTCAAATTTCCATCTTGAGTCGGAAATTCAACTTTCCTGACGTAGCCGACCTTATTTTTAGCTGGTTCGCCCGCTGATTCTGTCTGCGTGTGTATGTGTGTGTGTGTGTGTGTGTGTGTGTGTGTGTTTTAATTCAACGATAAATGCGAAAACGGGAGAACGATATTTCCGCGCATTTTCTTCGTGAGAGCTGATCCGAGTTATCATTCGGCGCTTTATTTCATTTTAGAATACGAAGTTCTTAGCGCTGGGATCCTCAAACGTGACAATAATAATATTCAAGTAAACTAGTGGATAGTCGCGGGATTTAAGTGCTGACCCTCAAACAAAGGATATGGTCATTATTGTCCAAGACTAGGGGAAGATTGAAGAAAAACTTGAGGCATGAAGAAAGTTGTCCCCAATCTAGATCACACAGTGTAGCCACACTCCCATTCGAAAAGCTGATGTTAACCGCTTTGCATAGGGCAGGTGCTTCTTCTTTGTTTTTTTCTGCTTAACAAACCCTTTTAAATAGTGCAGCTATTGCCAACCCAGCGCAAGGGAGAAAAAAATAAAAGAAATAGTGAACAAAAGAAAGAAAGAGAGATAGAAAGAAAAACGAAAGAAAGAAAGGAAAAGAAGAAAGAAAGAGAAGAAAGAGAAAAGAATGAAAGAAGGAAAGAAAGAAAGAAAGAAAGAAAGGACAGCGAGAAAGGAAGAAGGAAAGAAAGAAAAGAAAACAAGACAGAAAGAAAAAAAAAGAGAAAAAAATGAAAGACAGAAAGAAAAGAAAAATAATGGACAACAAAAACGGAAGAAGGAAAGAGAGAAAGAAAAGGAAAAGAAAAAAAAAGGAAGATGGATAGAAAGAAAGGAAAGTATGTTGCTTACTGCACCAGGGTATTATTGCTGCCTGTCTTTTTTTAGAAACTGTCTTGGGGGGGGGGGGGGGGGGGAGCAGTTTGCTTGACCAGTTTGAGTTTTTCTTCAACCTTTTTTTTCTTTTTTTGCCGTATTTTTTCATATATTTTCATCATATTTGACCCACATACTTTCCTTGATGTAATAATAAAAAACTAACAGCTTCCCGTTGTATCTATTTTACTTTTTGAAAAAAATAACTAATGAATATAAAATGCCAATTTTCTATCAATTTGATATATTATGTTATTTTTTTAAAAAATTCACTTAAAA
This sequence comes from Peronia peronii, assembly GCA_039654565.1. Taxonomy (NCBI): domain Eukaryota; kingdom Metazoa; phylum Mollusca; class Gastropoda; order Systellommatophora; family Onchidiidae; genus Peronia; species Peronia peronii. The sequence continues at coordinate 6,721 of JBCEWB010855174.1, forward strand.
AAAAAACTGTTAAGAAAACTGAAATTCCTTCTTGTCATTTTTTAGATATTAGATATTAAGCATGACATGCAAAGTTTGGAACGAGCTGGACTTTGAAAAATAAAGCAAATGCAAGATGGCAACCGTTTCCATGGCAATCAGAAACGCTAGCAAATTTCCAGTAACATAATTCTGAATCAGACAAGCATGTGAATTATATATGCACACAGTACATTGACCTAAGGTCAAAGGCAACGAACAAGTTTTCAGGTGCCGCCCCCCTCTTCACCTTCCCCCTCCCCAAGTTTGTGAATGTGATGAGTCTGAACTTTTGTGTGTGTTTCTATACTGCCATCTGAACGACTTCTCTCGTGCATACATCCCATACATTCGTCACTGGGGTTGTTTTGTTTTTCTTAAGCCTTTCAATCCAAAGAAAGTAGGATTATCTCGGCTTTTTTAAGAGGTTGCCTGTTTTTGCTGAGAATTTTTGTGGGTAGAAATTTGGAATTTGGAAATTTTGCCCTGACAGGGGCAGACAGCCTACTCTTTCATCGATTTTGAATTGCCAAGGGTCTTTTACGTGCATAACGTACATACGGGACCTGCGAAATATATTCGCCCTTATCCGAGAAGGCTAGACGTCGGGCTTCCCCATCCACAGAAAGCCAGGGGATCGTTGAGTCACTGAAGAAATGCGAGTTTTCGATCTTCGTGTCCTTTCATCCCCCGATGCAGGACCTGCGAGTCGATCCCGGCCCGTTTTCTCCATGAGCAGACTCCAAATAACAGAGCCACTGCGCCCCCAACCCCCCCCCCCCTCCCCTCACTGCAATGTCAGAAACATCACAGAATTCCAGTAATAACTACTGCAAACTGGAACATTAACAATCTCAACGATTCGGAGTCTCATTTAACTCAGCTTCTCTCTATGTTGTATTTCTGTAAGAAACCTCCGTAATATTCCGCCAGATATTGATTCTCCAGATTTAGGCATAGTGTTAGGTTCATTTTCCATAAATTTCTGCTTGCTTCCAATCTTGACATGGCTTGATATAACTGTACGTACGTACATTAACACTTTACCTACGACACCCATAAAAGCTAAGAGTCATAGGTCTATACACTGGCTATTCTAAAACTAGAATTTGTATAGTATTCTTTTGTAAAACGCCGACACTAATTGTATATTTCAAACATAGAACCTTTATACTGTCTTGTATCTGAAGCCACAAAGCTTCAACAAGCGTTAATGTGTAGGTTATACTTGTGCTTCGTATCGAAAGAGTTAACGCAGTTTATTTTATTATTTTTTTTTTAATGGAATATTACTTCTATTGCTTTTAGCTGGTTTGATTTTAATTTCTACATTCCTAGAGACCAATAGTTCTCAATGTTTTTTGCACTCGTGACCCCCTACCCAAAAGCTTGAAACCCATGCGACCCTTCTCCCCCACCTCCACCCCCCTCCTTTTCCACTACTATCAGCAATTTGATTTACATTTGATTTTCTGTGATGGAGAGAGAAAGAAACATCTAACAAAACATTTATTCAAGAATTCTGTAGTTATTGGTTAGAAAACTAAATCCAAAAATATGTTAACACATAAAAAATGTGCTTGAGTTGAAATTATTTTATCCCAAGCAGTTTCTGGAAAAGATACGCACCCCCATACAACCAAGGCTTCGTGAACCCCTGCTATAGAGTGAGGGAGGAAGGAAAACCGGGAATCTGCAGCTGTACAGTTTATCCCGTCCTAGTCGGGGGAAATTGTGGTCTAAGGGAAGTAACCACAAAGATCGAAGTCGAAGAGAGGAACATCAGACTCTGAGCTGAACTAAAGGTAATTTTAAAGATTTAAGTTGTATTTTTCTTCTGAACCCTTTCACAACATTCAAAATCCTGATATTGCCTGTACCATTCGACTGTGCTATACACAATGTCCACGTCACATATTATTCACTATTTGCATGCAGTCTAAACAGAATTTTAGAAATAATTGCTTCACAGTGATTATAATTTTACTTTTTTTTTTTTTTTTTAATCACGATGTCGTTGATTCGAGATTCCACTATGGAAAAAAGAAAGTCTTCATTCAGTCACAATTTCTCTCTTACGCCATTCTTCCTTTACCAGGGTATTGTTTGTTTGTTTTAATTATATTCTGTTTTATTTTATTACACTGTATTTTATTTTTGTCTGCACATGTTCCTGTATCTCATATGTTGTGAATCATCGAGCATTCACCAAGCATAGAGTGATCACACAGAAACTCATAGCCGACCAGTTAACTCCTACACGGAGCTGAGAGATTCGGACATGGTGATAGTGGCACATGTACTAATTACGGTTTAGACATATCTACAATCGGCCACAAACATCATCATAATAATACTGAACATCAATCGAGATAACCGCCACCAGGAGGTTGAAAGATCGTAATGAACATCCATATTACATCATTTCAGGACATGGACATAGACATGGACATGCCATGTGGTAACTCATTATCTTTGATAGGACCTACGGTGACGATTAACATAGATAATCATAATCATAATCATATAATGGACAGGTCTCCAAAGGGAAACAACTCTTGGTCAAAGGGAACAAGTAGGTCCCATCACACATGTGAAAATAATCGTGGCGTAGGGATTAAGAAAAGTCGACAAACTTTTTGATAATTTAATACATTTTTTCAGTACTTTTAGACGGTTTTGGACTGTTTAGAAATTTTCAATCCTGAAACAACAAAGAGAATTACAATTTTTAGTACGTGTTTATCATTCATAAAACGATCTTGAAAGATCCCTCTGTCAAATTTTCACAAAAATGACAAAAACATGTTACAAAAAGACGGATTTCCTAATCCCGAAAACAACCGGCATTTCTTTGCTTAACCCACAAAGTCAGGATTTCCCTCTAAAATCAGTTTTTTTTTTAAGCAGCTAAAATGAGGGCAGATATGTTTTGTATGTGTGCCCGTTCCTTTCTTTCTCTCCTATGCGTGTCTATCTGTCTGGTTTCTGCCTCTGTGTATACCTGTATGTTTTATTCCTGTATTTTATTTATTAGTGTGTGTGTGTGTGTGTGTCATAATTCTTTCCCGTATACGTGTCTGCGTCCTTTCCGGTATATGTGTGAAAGAGAGTCCATTCTTTCCGTTGTGTGTGTGTATGTATGTGTGTCAATGTGTGTGTTGGGACTCAAATCTGTGGTGTGCGCTCGTTTGTGTATATGCGTGAGCTCGCGTATCTTTTTTCTCCGTGTGTGTGTGTGTGTGGTGTCTGTGTGTTCGTGTGCCTGCCGGTTTCTTTCCCCACATGTGTGTGTTCCTGTGTCTGCCGGTTTCTTTCCCTACATAATTTATGTGTTCCTGTGCCTGCCGGTTTCTTTCCCCACATTAATTTGTGTATTCGTGTGCCTGCCGGTTTTTGTCCCTATATGTGTGTGCGTGTGTGTGTGTGCGTGCTTGTTGGTTTCTTTCCCCACATGTGTGCATTCGTGTGTTTGCCGGTTTCTGTCCCTACATGTCTGTGTGTGTGTGTGCGTGTGCCTGCCGGTTTCTTTCCCCCGTGTATGCGTGTTCGTGCACGTGTGGGATCGTGTGCCTGTTGCTTTCTTTCCTGTGTGTGTGTGTATGTGTACTCGTGTGCCTGCCGGTTTCTTTCCGAAACGTAGATATGTGTGTGTTCGTGTCCCTGCCGGTGTCTTTCCTAAGCGCGTGTGTATTCGTATGAACTGCCGATTGCTGCCTACGTGTATGTTCGTATGTCTGCATGTGTGTGTGCAAGCTCTTGCCTGCCCCCTTCTTTCCTCCACGTGTATGCGCCTGTATTTTTACTGTCCGTTTCTTTCCTCGGAGTACATGCATGTGTTGATGCCTGTATTTTCTACTGCTGTTTCTTTTCTGTGCGCGGATGCGCGCGTGTGTGTGTGTGTGCCCGCCTGCATTTCTACTGCGCATTTCTTTTCCCTGCGTGTTTGCCTGTACATGTATTGCTACTGCCGGGTTCTTTCCTCTGTATGCATGTGTGTGCATGTCTGCATTTCTACAGCCTGTTTCTTCGGTGAATGTGTGTGTGTATTTGCATTTCAACTGCCTGTTTCTTCCTCCGTATATGGGTGTGTGCCTGTATTTCTACTGCCTGTTTCCTCCGCGTGGATGCCTGCATTTCCACTGTCTGTTTCCTCCCATGTATTCGCCTGCATTTCTACCACTTGTTTCTTTCGTCCGCGTGTATGCACACGTGTGTATGTGCATGCCTGCAGTTCTACTGCCTGTTTCTTTCCGTATGTTTGTGTGTGAGTGTCTGCATGTCTACCTGTTTCTTCTGCGTGTATGTGTGTGCGTATGTGTGTGTGTGGAGCGCCTGCATTTCTACTACCCGTTTTTTATCCGCATGTGTGTGTGTGCCTGCATTTCCACTACCCATTTCTTTCCTTAGTGTGTGTGTGTGTGGGTGTGTGCTTTTGTGTGTGTCTATTTCTGCTTTCATTTTCGCAGCTACGAGATCTATTTGGTGTCAGTACCCAGTGGTTGGGTGGTCAGAATCCGGTTCAAAAGTTCCGGATTAGAACCCTGACTGGTCCCGACATTTTGTCCTTGAGAAAGACAATTTACACACATTTTCTGACTTGAGCCAGGTTTAAATGGGTTTCCGACTTTATACAGAGAAGATTACTGTTAGACTAATAAGGATTTGGGCGCCTTACAGACAGCCGCCCTGTAGTTTCCCGGGAAGGTGAGAGCATTTAATTATGGGTGTCTGCTTTTATCTGTTAATCTTAAATTCTAGTTGGATCTATGTCAATTTTTTCGAATTACTTATTATGCTTTTTTCCAGTGGCACCTGATTTGTTTTCTACTCACATTTTTTGTTGTACTCAATTTGACTTTCTTCAATTTCTTCTCTTTTTCTTCTGCTTTCAGTTTTCCTTTCGTTCTTCTCTCATTTAAGTCGAACAGAATCTGACAGACTAGCACTAGGCCTGTGTGGTAAATTTCTGTAGGCTTTCCTTTAAACCCTTTCAGGCATTAGCTGTTACTATTTATTTATTTATTTATTTATTTATTTATTTATTTATTTATTTATTTATTTATATATTTATTCATTATTCCATTATTTTTCATTTTCATTATTTATTCATAGAAATTAAAACAAACAAACAAACAAACAAACAATGACTTTTTGAAACGAGAATGAACAATCTCAAGCTTGTTAACAAATGTGTGATTTTATATTGCACTAAACAACACTCCAAGCTCTCTGGATAAATTTACATTTTGTTTCATTGTAGTACTGCTCTTTGCATAGTTAATTTTGCGTTTCCTTTTTGCATTATTTGAATAGTGATTACGCTATAGGCCAGAAATAAAGTTACAGATTAGGATAATTTTATTCATACCGGGCATATTCAGTTCATTGATATGGGAACACTTCCTTTGTCGCTGTCATCAGTTGGACACATAGACAGAACCACACAGACTAAATCAGAGGACAGAATGTAACAGAGATCAGACATTCCTGTGAACATTTGTCACAACAAATAAAACAATTCTTCGTGTTGTATCACTAAGTAAACGTTTTATTTATTTTTTTTTTCGTACACTCTTGGATATATATTTAAAAAAAAAAAAAAAAGAAAAGAAAAAAGCAAGAAAAAAAAATGGGTAACTAAAATGTAAATTCTGGTTAACATATCTACCACAACGACAAATTTCAAAACTGTTTATAGAAAAATACCGATTCTATATCATATTGAGTTACTAGGACTTGTCAAATAGGCAAAGATTATTATTTTTCGTTCATTATGTAATAAAGGTGGTAGAAATCTCTGATGTTTCTCATGTATTTCCTTCCGGATTATAATCTTTTTATTTCAAAATCAAATCCGATAACTAAGGATATGCAAACATCGTTGTTTAGGAAAATTTTGAAATTCATTAAAAGGGAGGGGGGGGGGGGAATCCTAAAAGGGATTATTATTATCATTATTATTATTAAAGATAGGCTATTTCAACCTTTACCATCGAATTAGGCCTTTTCAAACTGAAAAAAAAAAATCAACTTTTTCAAATAATTGCCATGGCAACGCCGCCATCTTGGATTTTGGTATCTCTAAAAAAACTTCAAAATCTATCTAGGCCGCCAAATTTCAATAAAACTTGATGAAACTTGCTGAAGGTTTTTTTTTTTTTTTTTTAGATTAATATCTAATAAGTTACGTATTTTCAGCCCTTTGTATGCGACAGAAAATTTTCTAGAAAATTTTGAAAATGCCATGTAGGAAATTTCAAATTTCGCCATTTTTTCATACGAAAAAACCCATTTTTCTCTAAAACTTACTAACAGAATGGGACGTGCATACGTACGTTTTTTTTTTTTTTTTGTCTTGTTGTGAACATGATGTATGCCAAATGTGGTTAGAATCGGTTTAGAAACAAAAAAGTAGATAACAAAATATTGACAAAACCCGGGTTTTGAGAAAAAAGTGTTTGATTTTTTTTTGGGGGGGGGGGGGGGGGGGGGAGGGGGTTCACGGAAAACTTGCCCTGGAGAGTTTTTTCTTCGGCTTT
>JBCEWB010855285.1:0-15993 GCA_039654565.1 Peronia peronii
GCTGTCCGGGCAAAATTTCCAAATTCCAAATTTCTACCCACAAAATTTCTCAGCAAAAATTGGCAGCTTCTGAAAGCCGAGATAATCCTACCTTCTTTGGATTGAAAGGCTTAAGAAAAACAAACAGTCTTAAATCGAACCCATTACGCTGGTCCCAGCAAATTGGATTTAAGCGGACTCAACTGTATATAGGGAAATATTAAAGGCCTTCGAAATCAACTTTTGGGTTATTTGTCAAGATGGTTCTGTATCACAAGTTGGTATTGTTGGTCTCAGGCATATCTGGGTAAAAAATAGTGCTTCTAAACCTAATTTGCAGAGTAATAATGCTAATTTACCCTACTATAGTAGAAAGCTACTAATGAAGCTTTAGAAATGATTGTCAAAGCAGCAGGAGTTGTTATTATAGAAGGGACAAGTTTTGTTTTCACCATTCAGCTGCTCTGTGAAACATGCATGAATAAAGGAGACAACCAAGAAGAACAATGGAAGAATAGAAGAATGGTCTCATTGTTGGAAGTTTTAGTACTAGTGCTATATGGATTTACTGCTAGAATGGATTGCTAGTTTGGGTTTTGTACAAAACTTTCAGCTTAGTTGAATAGTACTCAGGGATGTTAAATTTCTGACTTTAGTTGGAATTCTGACTTTCTGGTCATTGCAGACTTTTTTACTTTTGGCCATTCAGCTGCTAACTTTTGCTGAGTCTGCATGCCAATTGCGGTTTCATAATAATTTTTAATATGGTACAAGTCCTGCAGGATAACAATGAAACCAGGAGTACAATAGAATTTTGTGCATGCTCTGGACGAGGATGAATTGCTGTTCGGTGGCTGTTTGAAAATTGAGGTCTTCATTCCTCACACCTGACAACACGAGTAGTTGCAAGAGAGTTGTTGATAGAAAATCAGAGTACTGATAACAACAGATCATATGACGATGGTCTTAGAAAGACTAATGTAAGAGGGTATTTGTTTGCGATATAGATCTAGAAAATAGATCTAGTTAATTCAGTGATTATGATGACGGCACCCCCTGTGGGATCTTTTAAGGTCTTGGAATTTCCACAAGTTGTGTAATCTTATAATCCCACTCCCAGGTTCCTGTACAAACTTGCTAACTTCTCTCAAAACGATGCAGACTTCTGCTAAAATGAAGAGTCTAGATTTTTTTAAAAGTCTTGTGCAACTAGACAGCGCTTAACCACCGTGATGAAATATTAGACGGGAGAGGGGAAGGGATGGACTTTTGGATAAAAAGAGTTTGACATCCCTGGTACATGTTTCAGACTGTTATGAAGAAAACTGTGCAAGCAGCAGGGTAGATTCACAAGCTAGTCAAAAGTGCTGCTGAATTTGCCTTAACCTTTACACGGCATTTATATCTTACTGAGCATTGATCAAAAACAATCTGCTGATTTTGGAGGGAGTAATACACATGTTTCCATGATTTGTTATTAACCATCGCAGATGACGGTTTGTTTTTTAAAAATATTTTTTCCAAATATGATTGGTAAGAAATAAAATCACAATGGAAATGAGTCGTTGGTCTAATTGTTGTTGATATTTTTATATCTTTTATTTATCTTTTTTATATTTCTCTTGTTTATTTGAGTTTTGTGCTACTGAAGATTTGAATTTGATTTCTAGTACTGTAATTGCATTGCTATCATTGTTGTTAGTGCTGTTTTCTCTTTCCTTTTGCTCATAAATAATTGGATAGCATATTACATTTCTTCACGCCAATTTTAATGTCTGCCTGTCAGATTTATATAAGTTTAAAATAAAGTAACCCCACTGGGTTTCAATCTGTGAGCTAGTCATAGAAAATTTTGCTTCATCCCAGCTGTTTGTATGGTCAGTGTTAGACCATCTAATATTTTATGTTCAGCTTCGCTTTGGTAGTCAACAATATATTCTTTTTACCTCTTTCATTTAAATTCATGTTTATGTACTCTGATCTTTAAATTTCTTCGATTTCAATAAATATTTCCAGTTACATTAAATAAAACAGTACAAAGGATAACATGAATATATTTCTTCTGTGTTTAGTATAAGTGATGTCGAATCTCAGTAGTGATGGTCTTTAAAATTATCATGAATTCAAAGAATGCATCAAAGTCAAAAAAATTTTCAATAGCTCGCGCACAGCTGAGCAATGAGAAAGAAAAAAATGTTAAATTTAAAAGCTAGCGATGTGGCATGCAAAATTTACAGTTCTTGAATGTTGAATCATAATCATGTCTCTTTAAGGCATTATTTAGTTTCTTCCAATAGTAAATCCATTAGAATGATCATCTTTAGATTACCTGCTGTCATTGCCATATACATGTATGAGATCCCATTTGGTAATTTCTGAAATCAGATCAGTTTAAACAAGACTAATGATCAAAGATTTATCTTCATCTTTACTCTGACATCTTTTGCAGCATTTTATCTTATTTAATACCATTAAACACTGCATATTTGCAAAGAATTGTGATATCCTTCTTCTGCACGATATATTTTGACATGCTAAGATATATGTCATGTGATTTAGAATTTGTTTTCTTTAATGTAAACTTTTAGGCAAAACTCACTGCTCTACTATGTTATTGTTTCTTTGTTTTTTTTTTAGTCATAAACTCAAGTTCTAACTGTGGGTATGTGGAAAGACTTGTCTTCAGTCTACTAACTGATATAGTCATTTGATATGGGTGGACAATGTTTCAATGTTTTAATGTTACAAGTATCAGTTGAAACTGCTGGAGTGCAGAGTATTTATATGGTATTTATATTCAGGTTTAAGAAATGGTGAGTTGATATAATACAAGTATCTTGCCATGACATCTTATGCTGTCTGATAGTTGGTAGGAATTCCAGTACAAAGCATGATAAGCACATCTTTGAACAAATCAACTTGTTGACACTGTGAGGTTAAGGTCAGTCTTTCCTTTTTATTGCATTTTATTTTTGTGTGTGTCCTTTAAACCAATGATTTTATGCTCAAACACAGGGCACATTATGATGTGCCTTTGGCTGGAATGAAGACAAGCTGTGTCTTCAGATTTACTACACTATATTGGTGAGCAGTTATGATCATACCTTGGAAAGATACGGTATTTCTAAAACCCAAAGTTATGGTGTCAAATGATTTTTAACAAATTCAGTTAAGCAGTGAGAAAGGAAACCTAACAGTTAATACTGTGACATTCTTCAGAGCAGTTTGAATTTTCTTGATACATTTGTATGGTGATGTTTACACATCTTATTGTAAGTGTAGTTCACCCTTAGGCTCTGACTAGGCAAACTCGGTTGTTGCACTTGACTACTGTGAAAAACTGTGATCAAGCTGAGTGCCATGTGCACCATTTTTTGGGCACAGTTTCAAGGACCATAGAAATATCTTTCATTGTTAAGTATTATTAAATTTCAGTTGCAGACTAGTTAATTATCATTGTTGGTGATTATTTACTATGATCTTGTCTTACTTAAGTTTTCAAATAAACAGAACAAAATGTAGGCATGTGTATCTGACCTGAAATTATATTCAATAAAACCAGTGTATTCAAAATGCATTCATTAGGTGTGCTCCTCTGATAACATGTTTTACACTTATTATTCACAACGTTACGTGAAAGACATAATCATTTTCATCATGAAATTGTGAATGTTTTGTCACTGTATTTAAATCAAACTGAAAACAAAAGTGGTGATAGTTCTTCAACCACATCATCAATACATGTATATCACTACAGCTATTTAACTGAAAATCGTGATTCGTTCTTTGATTTCATAGTTATTGTACATTTGCTCCTATATTGGTTTGTACTGTTGTCATCACATAGCTGTGCCTTTTACAGTTTCTGCCAACATTCGTCCACTTATATGACACAAATATGTACCGATTTTTTTTTTTCACTTGGCCTTTCAAATGTGATTGATTGTTAGCATTAAAATTGGCAGCATGATAACAACTGTCCATTCTATTAAAAGTATTTCTAGACATATTATGACTCTTATTTTGATTTGCTCATTGTACATGTATTCTGTATCATCAATATTGATTTTGTGCAACTGATTTCATGATGCACTGCTAGAAGGGAGGAGAGGTGAGCAAATGATGCCAAGGAAGAGAAAAATGGTACAGGAGAAAGCCAATAGTAAACTCTTTTGTAGAAAAAGGGAAAAACAAATTTCTTTTCATCTTAACAAAATAACCATCTGCACATTTGTATTGTATCCTGTACTCTTTGTGTTGTTTCAAGATATTGTGAAGTATTTTGTATTTTTATATTAACAAAATAATGATATGCACATTTGCATTTTATTCCTGTACAAGAACATAGGGAAGATAAGCAAGTTTCTATATCATCGCTCATTTCATTTCAAATAATGCAAACTTCTGTTGAAATTCAGTGTTGGAAACAATACTTTAAGAGCAGTATAGAAACACACCCAAAGCATTCAGCTACGGCCTGAACTCAGTTTGGCCAAAAATTGACTTAGCCAGTGACATATGACTATATCAGTGTGATGATATGGTCTTGATACATGTATACATATGTATATGTTACTATCGTTGATGTTGTTCCTACAATTTTTTATATAGCATAATTTCAAGAATCACCAGTTCTTAATTAATGGCATAAAATTATACATCACATTAGGTGACCTTTAGTTCTAAAAATCCTGTCAACACTGAGTTGTGGATAGATATTTGTAGTCAAGTCAATGAAAGTTGAGGAATAGAAGTGTTAGTATGGAGAAAATTACTTCGGTGTACAGTATTTGCTGATAAATAAACTATGTGCATGTCTTCACATCTGAGCTGTTATTGCTTATCTAATCATTTTTGTAGGTCACCAGAAAGGAGTCATGGTGGGACATGAGACTTCATAGTATGTTGACCAACTGGAAGCAAAGGCTGACCCTGAGAGCATAAAAGTTCCATAAAAATGTGGGAGTTTTTAAACTACAACAGCAGTCCAACATGGATGCACTTTATGATTATCGTGTTTCAGTTACATGAATAGTTAACCTACATTTCCTTTTTTGATTACCAAATTTTTACTTCATCGCCTTGATTTTTATGGGCTAGTTTATCAAAGTCAATATGGCAGCCTTCATGTTAAAGCTTTATCATTAAAATCGTTACTGATATAAATTATTCTCATAGATCTTTTCCTATCCTTATGGAAGACCAGAGAGGATGGGAAGAACAAAAGAGAGAAAATGCAAATGGCAGTAAATCACCTAAGTGATTAAATTCAAACCTAAAAAAAACTGGTGGGTAATTGTGAAGTTTAGTCCCCCATTTCCAGCTCCCGCAGGTCATATGCAGTGTGGCTGTTCTGTTTACGGCAGAACTGGTATTTATTTTTATTAGATTTCCTGTGTTGTGGAATATCTGTGTTGCCAGAATTTTTATATACCTGGTAGTTTTATGTATTTTAATCCTTTTTTTTTAGGGGTAAGTGAAGAAATGGGCAGCCCAAGGCATTGTCTGATAAATATGGCAAGAAGTATAGCATGAAAAAAATGAAAAAAAAAAAAAAAACAGCATGGGACCTTATGCATTTCCACTCCTTAGTATCAGCTTTTAACTTTAACTGATCAACCAATCAATCTGCTCTGCACTGTGATTATGACATTATTAATCTTTTTGCCTGTTATTATGTATTATTGCTGGTTAATTAAAGCTTTTTATCAAACTACATCCAATGTGTTTAAGGGTTTTTGTTTTCTTCTTGTTATTAGTTGTATCTGCACTATCAGTAATATTCACGGTCCTGATGGAGATTATTTTTGACCAGCCCTATTGCTTCTCCTAGCTAGACACAGGAGATGTTGAACAAACACTGTTGAAAAAGAAGAGGGGGGGGGGGGGGGGGAGAGGGGGGACACACATATGCGGTAAATGGTTGAAATAATATGCATCATGCACAAAACAAGGCCTCAGATCCAATGACAACATCAGACGGCCGTGAAGATCGGGCTGTTTGTTTTGATTCCGCATTGGTATCAGAGTGACACAATGGAAGCCCACATAGGACCACCTTACTGAACTAATGGTAGGAGAAGGGGTTGTACTCATAAAGACGACAATTTTATATGAGTGTCAATTTTATCACCACTTGTCACACAGACTATTTCCATTACAGATGTGATCATGACTTAGGCCTAATATAACTACTTGGACCAAACCGCTTCACAAAGGGGTGTGTTTACGTTCATGCTATAGAATCTCAGTGTAAAATGCAAGCTATCATCCCTTTGACCACGAGGATATAGATCATTCTTATTAGATCAGACCGGCTGAGGTTGACGGAGCAGCAGTGACTACAAAGAAATATTATATAAGTAATCTAATGGTGGCAAAAAGTGAGAGCACAAGACATCTTATATATATATATATAAACTAACAGGTACTTAGGCCACTTTGGCTTTCAATCAAAGCAATTGTAAATCAGTTTTGCTCTCAATAGCTTAGACGCTGGTCAATGCCAAACTTGTTGAGTGGGTCAAGTGGTCAGGGGAGTCTGCGTTATAATTATTCAGTATGGTATAGTATAAACAAATGAGACTACATCTATTTGATACTCTTCTCGGATCATCGTTTCTTTTGATTGTAATTTTGGACCACTTGAGAGGACTTGAGTGGGCCATGTGACCCTTAATTTCTGTTCTTCTCTTCTGTTCAAGAAGATTTCCTTTTTGGGCATGGAATTTCTCACTGTTCTATTAGGTAGTTTCCTTTACCTTTTGAAGGACTGTCTATTGAGCTGCGCATACTTATTATGGCGATAATTTCAAACTGGGGCCGATAAACCCCAAGTTTAAGTGACATGTTGAGAAATATCACAGCGCAACCAGGAGCCCCTACAAAAGCCCGAATATCCTGCGACGGACTGTTCACAAACACCACAATACACAATTGTTTACATACTGAAAAGGCCCATTCAAGCGTCCCGTTAACGTGCCCTCGGGAAAATGACGTCACGCCCGGTTTACGGTCAGTTAGGGAAAACAACGAGATGCCCAGAGCGGTCCTAACGATACTGTCTCTTTAATTGTTAAAAGCTCAAATTTAAGAAGCCATCGGCTTCTAATTCGCATGTTAGTCTGTTTATATTAACCCTAACATTTCATCTGAAACAAAAACAAAAAGAAACTTGACACAACGAATTGATGTTGGACTATCGCTTTAAGGAAGTAATGCATGAACTGACATGTTCAAAATAATAAATATAATACATTAAGGATCTGGACAAAAACTTAATTGTACAATGTTCAAAAAAAAAAAAAATCATCTTATTGAGCCAAGAGAAAAAGGCAAGTCTCGTAAAACAGGATCTACGTGTTTTTAAAACTTTTCTATGTGATTGATAGTGCGTTTATTAGACAACAACATGCACTGATGTGTTTCGAAGCGTGCTCTTTTTGTCGCTGTGATTAATTACATGTATCTCAATCTATGGGTGGATCCTGGTGGGAAACGTCCCTCATCGAAAACAAAAAATAAAACGCTTGGAGTCGAGAGTCACATCATGTTTAATTATGTGTCACGTAGCATCTCGCACAATGAAAACGACATGCAATCATGACAATAATATACCTTACATCGTTATTGGTGGTGCACGCATTTTTACTTAGGGACCATCAAAATAAGGCGTCCTACTCAAAATAAATTCCTCCCATATATAATGAGTGTAAAAAAAAAAAGGGGGGGGGGGGGGGGATTTCATGTCCTTGTAATGTGCAGATATTCAGAAACTTTGTTGACTTTTAGTAAGATATTTTTAAGAGCCGCAGATGTGGTTGTGAAGTGTTCCATGTTTGACAAGCCTAATTTAAAGTCCTCCGACGGTGGTAGCCTATATAGGCTACAACAGGTGGCTCACTTCTTAATAGTGGTACATGTACATACCGACTGTGTGCTATTTCTTGCCATTCGCTGAGACTAAAAGGGTTTATCTACCCCAGTTTTGTCAGACTATCGTTAAATGAAAGGCATAGCTGCAGCTCATTTTACGATCTTTCAACACTCCATGGAAATATTGTGACTCTAATCCCAGATGAGCTGCTAGCTAGCAGGGCTCTTAGCAGCTTGCTTTGTAGTGGAGATGTGGAGGTGTAATGGAGTGAGGGCTCTTACTATTAATACATAAGAAGCGATGTGCGGGTGAGACCCCATCAGCTTGGACTATCAATTGTGTTATGAGTAGATATATGTTCAGAGGGGAACAACAAAGTCTGTCATAGACAGTGAAGACGCTGTGAGTTTCGATGGGCGGATGTATGTGAACGACCGCTAATCGCGACTGGTATGGATTCCTGCCGTAACCGACATTTTTCAGATTTTCGGTTTATTTGATAAAAATTAGCGCCAGATTCTCCCGCATTTTTCTAGCTGGGCCCTGCTCTGTTAAGTTATTAATTAGAGGAGTAATTAAGATTTTTACAAAAGTTGCATGTGCTCCTCTTCATAAACAGTTTTTTGATTACCACCGTAAGGGCACTTACCTTTCACCTTTGTCTGTAAATCGGTATTGATTATTAATGTAACGGCACATACGGCTGAAATCAACAGCATACTATGGTTTGGGCGATGAGCGATAGTCTTTGAATACTGCTGTAACTGCACTTTACAACACTGTTCAATGACAGAAACATTCACAGCGGCACCTTCTTCTAACGCAGGAGTAGAGCACTTACGACTCACGCACGTATGTGACAGCCTTTGAACTGCTGGAATCTAGGTCACATAGGGGGCTATTTGAAGACGCACGCGTTATTGTTTGCTATTGTCCGACTCATTAAATGTGTGTTTCAAGTTTCCAACAAGATGGGACCAACCTATGAATGGTGGTGAGTATCGTATCAATGCTACATATCATAAGGTCTCTTACTTTAATATGGCCTATTTATTTATTATAGCAAATGAATAGCGCAATTCTGAATGATGTATGACGAAAAGGAGCCAAAAACATGCACCTACACAGGTACGTGCACTATGGCCTAAGTCTAGAGTCACAGTGGACAGAGTGTGCTACCCTAATCTAAAACAACATTTCATGCTTACAGCTCGCAGGAGATGCTGTATTTCTCTGTTAGCCATTTGGTACCTAGAAGGTGTTTTATGTAAACAGGGATAATAACACCCATTACTACCATCAATTTAATACATAGCAAAAATCGCCTTACAGAGTAATGGTACAATTGTGTGAATAAAATGACCGGGCCAGTGCATGTCTACGTCTACGAGTGTGTGTCTGTGAGCTTTGGGGAGAGGGGAGAGGAAGAGTATTTTTCAGTCAGCCTTAATGCATGCGGGAGGTGTTCAAAAAGGTGAATGCAGAACACTGTTTGTTACACAGTGCATGGTGGCATTGTATGGGATTAACAATCACAACCTTTGGATTCACAGCAAAACATTCAATCACAGCAAAAATAAAACAAATGCTCCTATTTCAGACCAGCTGTACAAGCAAGCTCAAATAAAGGTTCCCCTATATTTAAATATACAGGGCGTCAGTGTATGTTCAATGCCACCGCAAGCTGCTACATGAATGAGACTTATCTGGTGGAAATGTTGAATACAGAAACATTGGATCTGGGTAAGATTTTAGAACGGGGGCTGGTTATATGGTACTTCATGCATACACGAAAGATATCCACTCGTGAGTGATTTGGAAAAAGTGTACCGGGTTGGTGACAAGCAATACAAAGTCAGTGTTGGAGAGTCATTCTATGGATCTATTGCAGGGGCAGAAGAACCCTTTTTTTTTTCATTTCAAAGTGCTCTAGACAATGTGTGTAAATAAATACTCGATTCTAACCGTGGGATCATGTACTCCCGCATACTCGTGTGCTTTGATCAAGTATCGAGACAGCGTATTTATTTTCGACTCTCACTCACGAGACAAGGATGGAATTGGTACTGAGGATGGCAAAGCTATATTAACTGCTCGTTCGCCTCAAAGGATTAAATCATTTATGAAAGACTTGATCAGTTCGTTGCTCAAGGGTGCTCAGTTTGAGCTTACACCAATAAAAGTCACTTGTCTATCTGAATCCAATGGCACGGCCCAAGCTGTCAGTTTGGAAAACACTGATCACCTGCTGCTTTGTAAAGAATCTCATGATTTCAGCTCCGATATATCACAGGATTCTGATGATATTCCACTGGGAAGCATCAAACTGTTGAGCACTGAGGTGGAAAGGCAACGAACTGGGAAAGGACGAACGCAATTAACTAATAAATCAGCAGTGGCAGATGATCATTGCCAAAAACACCGAGACAGTAAACGGAGAGCTAAAGTCTTCTTAAAAGAACTATTGACAGGCGAGGATCCACCATCATCTAATAGAAATTGACACATAACAGACTCGGAGAGTGACGGTGACGTATGTCCCTCCCCGGCGAAGAAAAAAGACCAGGCGCTTACCGAAGGTGGTTGCTCTCTCGGTGCCTTCGGCTAGGTCATCCACCCATAGTCTGGCCGATGGATGGATTATCAGTGACGTCCCTGACAGCGGGAGAGACATTGAATGTGTTTTAGAAATTTCGGCGGACATCACGCCTTCAAACAATTGGCAGTCCTCTTCCACCACAGGAGCAGATAGTGCCTCAAACTTGCCTCAGATGACAGTGCTCGTGGCAGAAGGCGACAACTTGATCCTCAAAATTGGATTTATAACACAGTCAAACGTAAGAGGAATATGGGGAAAGAATAGGTAGAATGGGAAGATGATTAGTTGGAGCAAGAGAGATGAAAGACGGTTGTGGGAAGGGATGTCGTTTTAAATGCAGTGATAAGATCCGTACTTCCGAAACAGAAGATCTGTTTCATAATTTCTGGCAGATTGGATGCCTGACTAGACAATTAGAGTTCCTATCTGAGAATGTAGAAGAAACAAAGAGAAAGAGGATAACACATGAAAAATCGCGATGGGAACGTTCCCTGAAGTGGCATTTTGTGATAAAGTCAGTCAAAATAATAGTGTGTAAAAAGTTTTTTTTTTTTCTTGATACCCTTAATGTTAATGATACAATGGTGTACACTGCGCTGAAAAAGACAAAAACGAAAGGAATCATTTCAGCTTGAAATGAAAGGGAGACTTTCAGGTCGATCCAATGAAAGGGAAACTGAAAAAGAATTTGTAAGTAAGCATTTTGACAACTTCCCGAGAACAGAGAGCCACTACTGCCCCAATGAAACTAGACGAATCTATTTAAGCGGCGATCTCAGTGTACGCAAAATGTACACCGTGTATAGAGAGGACGGAAAGAAGTAAAATGAATGTGCAGTCAAGCGAGTCCACATACAAACATTTTCTAGTGTGAATTCAGTCTGTTTTTGTTTTGCTTTTTTTTTTCAAACGTGCAAAGGACAAGTGCGACTTTTGTACTGCTTTTGAAAACAGCCTCGATAAGGATAGTATGAAAGGAGAATATGAGAATCGCCACAAAATGAAAAACCCCGCACGTCAGTTGAAAGATAGTGACAAAAATAGAGCGAAAACAGATACAGAATTTGCTTTAGCAGCAGTCGATTTGGAAGATGTCTTGCCCACCCCCAAAGGCAGTGCCAACGGATTCTACCACAAAAAGCGCCTCAGTATCTATAACTTCTCAATACATGATTATGGTTCTGACTTGGGCATAAATAATATCAGGAATGAAAGAATCGTTTTGCGAGGATCCAATGAAATTAAATCTTGTCTCCACAGATATAATTATTTTATCTGAGATAGAAAAAGGTAAAACAGTATTCTCGCTCTACTCCGATGTGTGGTGGTCAAAATAGAAATAAACATATACTCTCTTTGCTTTGTCTGACGTATAAAATGTGAACTGTCTCTCGAGGACCGTAAGTGCTATTAAAACTAGTCAGTGCTAAATAGATATCACAAAATTTGGCTTGACTACTGCCGCTAGTGTCACTTACGGCTCTAATCAACGACAAGTTTTCCACTTCATAAGACCGTCAGTGCCCTTACGTCTGTTTTCAAAATACATTTTCACAAGTTGCAAATGCCGTAAATCCTCTACAGCAGAAACCAGTAAAGATGCAAAACATTGCATGGTATAAACTTAAATGTTAGGCCTAACACAGTGTTCATTCAAAGTTTGAAAGGGATTGGAGCAAAATTATGGAAATGTGGAAGGGTTTTTTTTTTTTCCGCTCTCCTATAAAATTTGCAGAATGTCCGTCACGGCAGAAATCAATACAACCCCGTGCTATCAAAAGAGCCGGGGGGTCCACATAACTACTGCAAAAAATACTACAGTAAAATCTACTGGCTTTGCTCGTACCTCTCCATAATAATATGTCATATTACTTTCCGCTTTATTTCAGATGTTCCTGCATTTCGGCGTGTCCCTTCAAAGTGTACGTTCTTTCACCCTCACCCTCTTAACTTCCCGCTGAAAAGTGAAACATAGATCTATACCTCTCCGTCGTTATCCAGGCCCATCGCAAATTCTTACAGAAGAAGCTAGTATCAGGGTCATGAACTAAGTGAGACTGGCAGGCCTTTATGTAAGGAAAAGGTCACACTGTTTTCATACTATTTTATTTGAGGTGAGTTGACCAAATGATCCAGTTTTTATTGTTTACAATGATCTATTATTTACGTGATAATTTCTCTGATCATGTTGATGTATAAATGTATGCCGTTACTACTGTATTCTCGCGGCTTTATGTGCGAGGTTGTGAAATACCTTGCTTCTGTGAAGCGCTTCGAATCCTTCGGAGGTTAGACGCCACAGCCAAGAAATGCTCTTTAGTGTTATTATTTATCATTTTTTGATGGTTAGTCTTAAGCATGAAAATTTATTTTGTTCCTACCCCAACCATTATTTTTGTTTTATTTATTTATTTATTTATTTATTTATTTATTTATTTATTTATTTATTTATTAACTTATTTATTATTTATTTATTTATTTATTATTTATTATTATTGTTCTTTTGTATCCTCTGTCGCCATGATCTGATAAGAATCAATTGATGCATCAAATCTTTTGATGCTTTTCCACTGGAAGAACAGAAATGCTACATCAGACTTCGCGCAATTCTGAATTTCCAACGTTCTTTATCGAAAATCGTGAATTCAAGAAGTTTATTTACAATATGTACATACAGAGATTATATACAGTCTTACACCACCTGGGATTCCGGGACCTTTTTTTTTTCCTGTTTTTTTTTTTGTTGTTGTTTTTGTTTTTGGAAGGGGGGGGGGGGGTCTTTTCAAACGCAATTTGGGAAAGTGGGAAAGTGGCCCTCTAAGCCATCGAATCATTTGTTTCTTCCGTAAATATATTCTAGAAGTAAATCTCGAATCGACAGAATCTGTGTTAATCGACCTGAAGTTAGGGATCGGAAAATCGAATCAATTTAGATCTAGATATAGCGGATTGCCTAGCGGATTTAGAAATCTGGGTTCCTCTCTTGCTAAATTATATCTTTTCAGCAAATTCCAACTGTAGATTTATACATATATGTGTATATTATACATCGAAAAAGCTAGAAAAAAATGTTTGTCCTTTTCTGGCTTTAGTAAAAGCTAAATAAAGTCTTTCCTTGGCTCCTGTAAGGAGAACCAAAAAGTTCACGAGTGATTGTCAGAACACATCTTCTTTTATATTTTAAATATTTAAGATTAGCCGTCAATACCAAGCATGAAGAATTTTTAACAGAACATCCCCAAGGCACGGACCTGGTAAGAAAGGTGTTCAACCGAGTAAATGTTGTATAATATGCAAGTTTTGCTTTTGGATATATTGTTACCCAGTACCAAACAGTGCAAAATAAACTATTATTTATCTTATGTCACATTTGAATGTAAACTGTCATGATTTTATCAAGCCTTACTATTACAAGAAACAAAATCCTAATCTCCGCTTCTTTACCACCCAAGATTTTATTTATATGTAATGGTCTAATTTTCATATCTGTTTTTATTTGTTCTGTCTAATTTTTCTCCTTGTCTCTCAAGTTAATTATGTAACAATACATCATAGCATTCAAGCCATTAAGGGTTGCAAAGAATTTCAATTACACTTTAAGGAGGTAGGGGGGGGGGTGGGTCAAGAGAGTAATTTTTTTTTTCAGTGGTTGAACTAGGAATTCAGCTTCAGCATGTTCAAATCAGAGGAAAGCGAAGAAAATGTTTTGTTTTGTGCCCGATTTCCATGACAACGCCGCCAGGTCAGATTTTGTGCCTTGAAAATTAGCTATCAAAAGCCTAAGGCTCCTAGAGTATTGACTGTAATCCTTTGAAATTTTGCACAATAATAAATAGGTCTACATAAAAAATAATATGCATTTGTGTGTGTGTGTTTTTGTGTGTGTGTGTTTCTTTGTTGTTGTTGTTGTTGTTGTTTTTATACATATATCAAACAATAATTATCATAAATTTTTTAAATATGTTTAATTTCTCACTTTTCCAACAATTTTCCTTCGAAAGTGAATACAATTCGGAAAAAAGGATACATTTTATTGAAACACGTGCTATTGGGAATACATATTCAAAATTTGAAATCAGTTGGTTCAGAAATAAAAAGACCTTAAGGAAAAAGGGAAAAAAGCATACATTTTGAGAAAATCGCAACAGAATTTCCATAATTTTTCTAATCAGTCCTGTGCTGTGGTAATGCCGTTTTGGAGTATAAAGCTGATGTCTCTAGCCTCAGCCGTTGTTTTTCTCATATCAAAAGAGGTCAAAGTGTCTAAAAGGAGCAAAAGTTCGATTTTGATATTTTCATCCCAAAACTTCATTTTTAGGACCCACCCCTCTTTCCCTTCCCCTCTCTTTCCCGCAATAATATATTTTTTTAAAAGCATAACGACTATGCAAAATACAACTCATTAAGAGCCATCCTTTTCGTTTTCATCAGTTCCACCATTACTTTCCTTTCCATTACTCCGATCAATTTCCTCGAGCAGCTCTCTGTGCACATCCTCAATGTCAATGCCAAAGTTGATGCCAAATGTAGAGAGCTGAATGAGAGCTGAGTAACGTTGAGACTCCAGCGTGTTGATGTTGTCAATTGTCAGATCTAAACTTACTAAATTCAACTCTTCATGTGCCACTCTTACTAAGTTCAACATTTCATGTAGTCTTTCATTGCTGAAAAAATATTTTAGACTCCCCTAGACACAACTTGAGCTAAGCCATTGACACATTTTCCAATCAGCCACAGGACACTAACTGTGCAAATATTGAGAAGTGTCTCAAGAAAACAAAAATAGTGCAGGAAAGTAGAGAGATTTTGTAAACCGGAATAAGCATGCCACTTCCTAAAATTCACCCAAAACGTACCAATAAATCAGCTACTGAAGAGAAAAAAATATTTCTGAAAAATCTTTCCATAATAATTACCCCTCATGACTATGTAGTTCGTTCAATCCATCCCTCTGATCCACCCCTTCTTCAGATATAATACTTCAAACTAGTTATTGGCAGAAGAGTTGTACTTATAAATACTTGTCAATTATATGGAGGTGTCAATTTTGACACCCCTCGTCATACAGTACTGCTTAGACCAAATCCTTTCATAAAAGTATGCACTTATGCTCATCTGTACTATAAATCTGCAACAAAACCCATAAAAGGTTTATGGACTCGAAAACTGCTGAATGGATCCATCTGAAATTTGGCACACAGAATTGTTGCATGACGAAAACCCGAAAAAAAAAAAAAAAATTATTATGTTGATTCCAGATTTCAGGACACTTGAGCCATGTGGCCTTTGATTTCTGTTCTCCCATTTGGTTTGAGTACTAACAGCATTGAAGTTTTTAATTTCTCTCGTTAAATAAAATTTCCAATGAAAATTGAGAGATCTTTTGCTGAGCTGAGGCTACATGGTGAGAAATATAGTAATGGGGCCATAACTTACTACTGTACCGCAAGGACAGAATTTGGTAGACATGCGTCTACAGACAGAAGGTCAGCCGGCCTAATGCGCATGTGCGGAAACGGCAATCAGCTGTGTTTACATG
>JBCEWB010855395.1:0-15991 GCA_039654565.1 Peronia peronii
CCCCCCCCCCCCCCCCCCCCCCCCCCCCCCCCCCCCCCCCAAATCCCGCCTGTTCCACAAAAGCATTGACTACTATCATTGCTTGTTTGTGTTGGTGACTACTATCATGTTGACAGGGCGGGGCTATTTAACAGTTAACGTGCGCACACAGTATCAAAGTCACTGCACTGTGCCACCCGCCACCTTAATATTGATCACAATTTCAAAAAAGGGATCTATAAAGTTCTCCTGCGTTCGAACAGTAACTCTGAACTCGGCTCCTAACATCAGTATCAATGGCCACAAAGACATCTCTCAAAAGGAAAGTGTCAGTTAGCAATAAATCGATTTCATCACGTAATTTATAAAGCAACATTGTGGCGTCCGTTTTAACTTACCCTACCGTGACAAAACGTCTTTTCTCTGAAAACTTTGCAATCGAGAAAATCGATATTTTACTTTTGTGATTTCTCTTTTAATAAATAATGAATCAAACAAAGTTTATAGAGAATGTTTTCTTTCCAATATTGTGGAAAGGAGTTATATCACTTTGAAAAGGTGAGGACATGCAAGTAATTAGACTGTGATGAAACAGGCATTTTGTCAAAGTATCTAAGTAGTTCTTTTCTTTTCTCCACGCGATCCACCTTACAGTTCAAAGTGGGTGCAAAAGATTGCGTGCCCGGTCATGATAAACCGTTGATCGGGTTTGTCAAAAAAATAGATCGATCACGCGACAATCCACGTGCGGCCTCGTGGGACCCCGACTGCCAGCGCTGAAACACAATATGCCGGGAGGCCCAACATCTGGCATTCCGAAGTCAACAGACTCTTTCAAGTCTTCACTGAATCATTGCATGTGGACACAACATGACGTGTTTTAGGGGCAGGATTAAATTTGGCATACAAACACAATAAATTGGTATAAAAACATGATTGTTGTAAACAAAAAAATTAAAAAACCACATACTTATTCGTGGCGTGATATGATCCACCGTTTAAGAAGACAATAATTGTTTTCTCAAAGATGCAAATTCAAATGTGAGATCTATCAATTCCGTTAGTGAATTCTCCGACAAGTTCTTTCAAAAATCTTCTTCTCTGTTCGAATGACTGATTTTACCTGCAAACAGTGAAATATTGTCGAAGGCCCAAGAAGTCAACTAACTTCTGCAAATGTCTTTCCCGAGTCACCTCCTGTTGACAATACGTGACTGTTCGTTACAAGAAAGAGATTAACATTTTTGGAACACAGGGAAACTGCGCATCAACAATTTTCGTAAGCAAAACCACAAACTTTTTTACGGCGTGATACAGCAACATAGTTTTGGAAGACAGGTGATCGACAGGTGATACTGATCAAACTTTAGCCCTGGAAGTGTCAAAGAGACGATCTGTTCAGGGACAGTCATCTTTCAATACATATTCTAATCACAGTCTAAACAGCATACAAGTCAATGGCAAGATACTCGTCATCCAAAACTGTCATTTAGGCTTGAACTGTTATTTCGTGAACGTGAATAAACATTACATTGTAGAGAGACTGGAACTCCAGCAGTTCTTATCGACATGTTTGGTGATAGATATAAGTTATTAATCACTAACTGTCACAGAAAGACTCCAATAAGTTATTTATGCAATCGTTTCCCGTTTAAAAACATTGACTTCTAACAGGTGGTGCTGAGATAAACATCAGTAGTCTCCCCGAAATTTTGTATTTTGAATTGCCCCATGCAACGACAGCACGATCTTGGAGACATAAACTCCCTAACTTTGAAAGTGTCAAAAAAAGGACCGAATTTCTCTGTTTGGCACTCAGCCAGAATGAGCCGTAAGTTCCTAGGCTCGAACACAGGAATCGGGAGCTGAAAGTGACAAAGGAGGTCTGATATAAATGTTTTTATATTGCAGAAATTGAAAGAACATTCAGCTCCGAATACAAAATATTGCTCCTACGGGCAGATTATGAGTATACCAGAACGTTGTGAGATGAATATTTAGATTAACGTGCTAGGCTGTTCATTTTTGCCGGTTCTCCTCCTGATGTTAGCCAGTGTTGATGGATCATCCCCGCCTTCTACTAAATTTGCAACAACCTCTGGCTACAGCCAAAGGACAAAACTTTTCACACTCCATGAAAACGCAGAAATTACCGTTTTACCTGATAGCAGTACCTAAATTTGGTGAAAAATCGACATAAGTTACGAGACTTATAATATTCATGTTTCAGAAATTACAACTTTCGCCTTCAAGTAATATGAAGAAAGCACGACACTGCATGTTGTTTGGACAGAAATTCCAGGGCAAAGTACAATGCATAATGAGAAAGTCTTTGGTCAGACCAGATTCCTGACTCTTCTAGTGCTAAAACACAGGCCTTGTTCATTTTGGCTATCACAGACGTAATCAAAGAGCGGTTCGAAAGAGGTGGTCAAACGACTAGCTCACTGAGAACTGTTCTGTGCTGGCCGTCTTATATCCCTTTCACAGACATAGGAGTATTTGAACAAGCTTCACAAAGAAGGAAAAACTCAGTTTTGCTCTCTTTTCCTCCACATAACGTCACGGAAAATCTTTTAAAATAATAAAATAAGAAGTGCTAGTGCAATGAAAATGCTAATCTATTTCTTTTTCAGTCACGATTTTGTCAGATTCCCAATGGTCAACTATTCACATAAAGAGAGCGATGGTTACTTTCGCTTTCTTCTTTATAATGCTTTTTCAACAACCTTTACGTCCAAACGCTGCTGAACAACAGTCCTTTTTTGGTTACGGGAAATAATAATCTGGAAAACAAAATCAACTCATTTACGTACCAGCAAACTGTATGGAACATATGGTATTATTATGTACTAACAATAAGGGCATGTGACCCTCACAGCTGTTCTCTTGAAAAGCGACATATCTATGACATTCGATCATGCTGTGATGTAAGATGCTTATGACTGTTTACTGTTCAGGTCACCTACTTTCTGAATGCCGTAACTGATATCTTGAACAGTAGCAAAAGGGCGGGAAAAACTGTGGAAGCGGAGTGCCCATTATCGTTCTAATGATTATAATTTCAGCTGCTATGACGCACACAAAGATATCGAAGTGGTGTAGTGGTCCAGAGCTTAGGTGCCTGCCTCTTGGTGAAAATGTCGTGACGTCAAGATCCATTTTCTGAATACGATATATTGATATCTTCACGTAGCTAAGAGATGGAAAAGCAGCTAAAGTGGACACTTCACAATGTTAAAAAAATTAATAATAACTTCGTTATGACGCACATGAGATGACCAGAGGGCGCCGTATCGTAAAGGGTGAGGAGAGGGGAGAGAAAGGGGGTCGGGGAGAGACTTGAGGTGGACCCCTCCTGATAAAAATGTCGTCGGTTCGAATCCCACTGAGGAAATGTGAAAAATTTGAACCTGCGTTTACAGTAGCTGTGCGTTCGCATACGCCAGGTCTTCTTTGGACGATGACAGATTATGGTGCCTAACGGCTACAGTCTTACCGAACAAGGGCAATAATGTGTTATACTAAAGGCTCTTGAAGTTCTAATAGGTGAAAACGTCGCTTCGGATACAAGTTTCCAAAAACTTTCAAATTTTTCTCTCACTAAACTGGGCATACATTTACAGCCACGATAATTCTAATGTTTGTACTGCAAAGCTACATAATTTCAAAATAAACTTTCATTAATTAATTAATTAATAATAAATAAATACTAAATTTGCAAATAAACCAATAAATTAATTACTTAAATCTTATCACGTCCTTGAGACACTATTGGTATGACAAGTGAATACTCTTCAAACCTTATATTACTCATTGAAAACCCGATCGGTCTATATTTCATCCACTTTTAAATCACGATTATTTATCAATCCATATTCATACTAACACACAAACAGCTGGTGTTCGAACAAGTGGGCGGAATGCGTTCCAACTTTTCCACAGGATAAAAACTGTGCAGTAAAGTAGGGAGGGTTGAACAGAGTAGGCTTTGTGTGAATAGGGGAAAGGAGTTGGGGGTGGGTATCTTTATTGATATAGGTTTCAATTATGAGCATCCCTTCTAGAGCAACAAGGCGGTGGAATATCAAATTTCAGAATATTAAATGAAAATACTACTGTGAGAGCCAAATCCACATCGCAAAGATATAGATATGAAATTGTGGAAACAGTCGATGTGATCGTATATGAAATCATGTGAAAAGTATTCTCATTATTACTTGCGAAATTGTTAGTAGTAGTAGCCTCATCTTCAACGGCACCTGACATCCGCAGGAATCATGTGTGAAGTGAGTGAGAATTCCCATGTATGACACTGTAAGATCAGGGTGATAACCTGTGAAATTATGGGATTAGTGTTAACCCATTGGAATTTGAAACTGTGAGACTGGTGGTACAAATAAGTAACTGCGTCTGGAACTATGAGAAGCCGATACGATATATGAAACTGTCAGATGGCCGGTATGACTGTATATAAAACAGCATGATTATTTACGAAAAGCATGAGACTACCAGATCACACCAACTATGCGACAGAGAATGATTTGAAGAGAATTTCAGGTGTCTAAATGTGCAGCGTTGCTCGTTCTTACCAACAACAAAACCATCCAGGCAGAAAAGAAGAGATTGGGCTTGGATTCTATCACTAACGAATGCGTTTTAATTCTTTTTTAGCCAGTATTGATTCGTCTTTAATGGTTCTGCTGGACGACAAAATCAATAATCTCATTAAACACTTCATTGTACTTCTGTCCAAAAGTGCTTAAATATGAACCATTAATTTCTCATAAATCATACAGACCCAACCAAACGCTCTTCCCACTCCCCTTCCCTTTTTTTAAAGGAAATCTTTATCCATAAACATGATGCATCCGACTGACGCAATTAACAAAAGAGAGAACATTCTGAAGTGAAGATGATCTAATAATCAATTATTCAACAAATTCTATGTAAGCTCTCTCACCCTCTTTGTCTTCGTGGCAACTGACAACAAAGGCAAAGAGCTTCTCTCTTTCTCTCTCTTTTTCACTGTCTCTCACTCACTCTCTCTTTCTCTCTCTCTTTTCCCTCACTCTCTCTCTCTCTCTCTCTCTCTCTCTTTAGCTTCTCTAGGTTCCTTCCAACACTGTGTAAATGCCATCACTTCATTCACTTTCCACTGACAACCTTTCAGCATCTCCTGTCCAGTCCGAACATGGAATCTCAACAATAGACATTGTGGAAAATACCACACATAGAAAAATGTCCCGACAGTTGACATTCAGAATTATCACCGGTATGGGAATGTTCCGGCAGCAAATGCAAACATTCTATCGAATATGATAATGTTAGTCCGTTATTCGGCTGACGCGATCAGCCACAAAGGTTTTCGAAAAGGCAGCGACCAAAAACAAACAGTACTCCCACTCTGTATGAAATTGTCGCCTGCACTAATCTTTGAATCCTAACAAGAGAAAGGGAAAAGTCCGAGCCTATTTTAGTGGCTCACCAGTTCCCTGGCTTCTTGGGTAGTGGGTCTGACGTCGCAGCGATCATCCCAGACCAGGGCCAAAATCTTCAGAAGTTGTGCCTGTACTTAATGCATGTTAAAAAAAAATCTTTGGCAGTTTTTTAAAAACAGTTTTACGACTAGAGGGGAAACTACATTCTACAGGCATACTTTCTCAAATCTGCCAACTTCCTGACCCCATCTTTCTTCTGACTATATTGAGCACGCAAATAAAGCAGAAAAAAAAATCCTATTCAGATAATTTAATGAACACTCTAAATTCCTGTCTGTATTTCTTCTGACCAAAGAGCACGCATTTTAAGCCTGGATAATCCTACTAGTAGGGCTGAAAAGTTACGCACAAAATAACATGAAGCTCCATTACCAATACCACAGACACGACATTCCAGTTGTCATAGCGGGCATGATGCCAGGCTTTGACTATCTATTTAAATCTGTTAACAACATCCTGAATGAAAAGCATGTCAAGCCTGGATATTGTGTAAGTTTCTTGTCCACAATGTTACAGTTTCACAAGGGATAAACCAGAGGAATACTAATGGACACAGGAATATGGAGAGGAATGAAGATAAAACAGAGCTCCGAAGACGAATGTGGGGCAAGAGGAGGACAGTTATTACTGTCGTTTGTAATTTGCTCCCTTCCCCGGGCATGGGCCTGTGTTCGTTGATGAAAGGGATTAAGACGTGGGGAAAAGAGGACAGCAAACACTTCAACGTATTAGAACCACCAGGGAAAAAATAAATGTTTTTCACGCTTCAATGACCATGTATAGTTTTGATCTCCTGAGTGACAATCAAAGATCTATGTTCTAGCAATCTAAATCCGTATCTGAGCAAAGACGTGATCAGGCGTACAAAGTCACTTCAAAATCTGAATACCTAGATCTCAATGCCTTAACACACAGGACACGCTTAAGCTTTGCGACAGCTCTGTTATGCTAAATGTATGCTCCAACTTTATGTCCTATGTGCTACTGGTAATCGAGACGGTATTTAATTATTGCGGTCTCGTATATGAGGCAATAAAAACTATTGATCTGCTTTGCTGCAGTTTACCCAAACTAGATACGCCCACTCACAGTTTACGATTAACCACACAAATCAACAGGCTTATAGGAATGCAAATAACATGGTATACATCAAAACAGAAGACAGCGTTAAGGATGGTCCTTGAAAACACCGGCAGTGCCAGATTCTCTACGGCCATAAAATAAATCCCAGGCATTAGATTGCGTTAATCGAATGGGAAAACAACCTGTGTATTCTCCCCAAAGAGTCTATTCACTGAATTAAAAAAAAAACTCCAATAGTGCAGGGACCACGGAATACATCTGTATTAAACTTCCAAATTTATCGCCATGAAATTTTTCTTTTCAGTAACAGGACATGGCAGCAGACTGAGCATAGACATGAAGAGCCTAGAATTTCGAGCTGATCGTTTCCATAGGAAAAATTATGTCAAAAGAGCCAAAATGTTGCACGCAGCTCCAGCAAAAAGGAATAAGAAGGAGACCATCATGGCTTTTTTTTTTCTTTAATTCAGTGATTGAAAGAAAGGATCGGTGATTGTACTACGGTCTGAATCGATATCCGTCATCTTGGCCGTATGCCAACATTCCTGTCATTCCTACAAGCTATATGATTTTCACTGACGTCACTCTGGCTCTCATTCCGTTTGATTCCAATTTGGGCCTATTTTGGGGTGGAGATAATGGATACATAAGTTAGGTATGGGCGTCACTTTTACTGCGACTGTAATTTCTCTGTGTCCATCAGTATTGAAAGATTAGATTGACTAGACGGCCTTTTTTTTTTTTTTCTCCCATGACGACAGAGCAGGACACGATTCCATACATGTATTACACACAGCGATAATTCTATGTTTTTTTGTTCTTAAATCTGTTTTGCCAGGCGTTGTCTCTTCGGTTTGGACTGATATAATATTAGATTTTTGGTCGATACGAAAATAACAGACTCTTTCCTTAGGGCTTAAAAAATAATTCAGTTGATTGCTTCTCGATTTCTAGTCTGCTTCCTTTTTTGATTCAATACTTGTCAATTAAATGCTGGACAGACAGGCTGATTGACTGACTGTGTTGGAATTAATAAACAAACTCTCATGTGGTTTAATTTGTTCCCCAATCAATTTACATTGCTATATACATCCAGGCGGCCAGCCATTATACAGGCTGTATTTTCCGGAAAGAGCAGGTCACTGACTCGGACGTTGGGCATGTCATACAAAAACAAAGCGGCGCGGAGAGCCCGGATCAAGTCCGGCTAAACAAACCAGTGACCAGCCTGGCAGCCTGACTAAAGCCTTGATTGATGGGCAGATGGTGTGGGTGACAGACACGGCAAAACGATAGGTATGATGGATTGTTATAGTTTCCGTCCGTTCACACTATTTGCCGTGTGTAAGTGTCTCAGGCAATCTGGAGTGTGTGTATGTGTGCATGCCTATTGTTAGTGCTGTGTCCTGATTCCAGCTATATTGCTCACCATATTCTTTTCGGAAGTTGAGATGCTCATAGATACAGACACATTTAAATGTGAACAGCTGGGGAAGCTGAACAAGATGTTGTTCCAGTGAACATTTTTAGGGAGTTTTTTTTTTTCTCAGGAAAGAGAATATATACATTGCATCACTAACCAAGAAGAAACAAACAAAACAAATCAAAAACTGAAGAACGAATCATTATCATACCACGAGCAAGGTATTACGAACTATATATCATTAAAAAATAAGCTTAGTCCAGGACCAGAGAGTGCGGGTTCATATTATATGAAGCGCTAGAGATAAATCAAATCTTTGATATATATATTTTTAGCCAGGCCTTGCAAGGACCATTTATTGTCTAACAAAATCTTAGACATCATTTATGAGATCCAACATAATTTGGTCTGGATCATGCAAAGAAAACGAAACCGCGAGGCCACTTGACATGAACGTGAGTTCATAAATTACTGATAATTTTTAGGCACCACCCGCTTAAATTCAGTCATATTTTTATACTTTCCCGTCTCTTTAACCCCCCTGTGTATGAAGCAAATTTCCGGAAAACAAGGAGGTCTGGCGATATGTGTGAACGAAAACGATCAAAATAAAATCACAATGACGTCCACTTGTAGATTTGGATTAATTTATGAGCTAATACTGAACTCGCTGACATATATTTTCTGCCATAGCACGGTTCATTACATTTTTATTTTTATTTTCTTGAACCCAACACGTCACAGGTCCTTTTATGAAAAAGATTTGTTGTTTCTGTTGGGCTGCTGATAAAGGACCTCCGGGTCATTGTGTTCCCATAATTTAAGCGAACCACTTGGAGGACATTTCACTTTGCTTCATGCTCGGTTATATGGCCTGGCTTCTTTTGTACAAAAACTTAGAAACATGGCTGGGTCCTCTATATCCACAGACACATTTACAAACAGAAATGACATAAACCATTGAAGATAGTGCACTTTAGTAGAATGCTTTTTCCCCCCTTCTGAAACGTTAATAGAAAAAAAAAAATCCCAGACTAGGCTAACACATTAAAACACGTTAATTATGCACAGTTGAAAAACAAAATGATGAGCTGGGCGCTTGATGAAACACTCTGTCACGGACTTGTGACCTGCATAAATAATAAAGATTGCCGTCCCAGACAAGAATAGAAGGTACGGGTACCCAAAATATAAACAAGAATCTATCTAACAGCAACAAGAAGCCGGTGACGTATTCTTTAATGGTAAGACAGCTCTGATCATAAACAGAACTATTTAATATTATTGTCTGAACCGAAAATGACAATTTTTGGCCACACCATACATATAGTTATTATGTCCATAAACTTCTAAAATGATTTCATATAGAAAAAAGAAGGGACATGGGTCAGTTTAACACGCTTTTGAATGACAAACATGACACTTAGTGTACGAGATACCATTGAGAGCACATACAAATGCTTACATTCCATTTATGCTATTGTTATCGTTGTCATTGTCACCAGTGGTGATAGTACGGAAGACAGCGTCGCATTGGAATCATCTGGCAAGTTTGATAGAAGCGTTGTCATTTCAAAAGCATCGAAAAAAAAGTTAAGAATTTCAGCTAAACCAATATCGTGTTACATAAAATAGCAAAAGATGTCGTGGGAGTGTAACGTGTCCTATGCAGTCTCAGTGCTACGATGGATACAACTTTGCAAACACTACAACAACAGTGAATTCTTACCCTACTAAATGTAGTGTATAACACTACCAAAGTTAAATGTCAAAAAGTATAATTATATGACATGCAATATATCACAACCAAAATCGAAGTCCCAGCTTACCGTGCTGAACCAGAGAAGTCCGGGGCCAAGTCAAGTGATCTCCGTTCAATGCACGGAGAGGCTTCTGTTGACGAAACGAGAACTTTTACCCCCAAATCTATCGTTACCTCTCCACTGAACGAGGTTTACCGTTGACATCGCCATCACATCAGGTCGACCAACAACAGGGCGACCCAAGGCGAAAACGGTCTATTTACCTCATATCCTCTTCTTCCTAGTTTCAGCTACACTTTGACTATCGTGGGACATCTTCCTTGACCTCAAACGCTGTTAAAGTCCAAGTAATACATCTTTCAGAGCAACCACTAACATTTTTTGGCCACTTTTACACTGAAAGCTCAAAGTCATCTTTATGCTACTTCAAGGGTGACCCAAAATTTCTATACATTCAACCTTCAGCTTTTCATCTTCTTTATAGTTTCTTCAGCCATTAAATCCTACTAGGTACGAAGGTAAATCCAAAGGATGTTTTTATTGTAACCGGAAGCGACAGCTCTCTTAAATTCTCTTCAAGCATGGGCCAAATGGCAACACTGAAGAACTGAGACTTCAGATCTAGGACAACATGTTGTGTTCAGGTCAATCGGGCATGAAGACGCTGTGTTGTTGTTTGAAATCACAATACTCAGCTGAAGAATTTTTGTATTGAAAAGAACGGAATGTTCTGTTGGTGCCTGAATCCCCGCTCATTTTATTGTCTTGTTTTTGAAAGCAATTGTCGTGATAAAATCAAAGGACATCCCCTAGCTTTCTTCCTCCTCTCTCCCTCTCTTTTCATCTGATTCTCTACTCCCTCCAAGGTTTTCTCATGAATTTCCTTCGTTTTCTTATTACCGATATGGTAATGTAATATACACTACCAGTCGCCTACAGTTAACGAAATACTCTACCATCCATCCATCCAGTTAATTCTCGATTTATCAACCAATTTGTCTTCCCGTTTACCCTCGTATATACCGGCCTGTCTCCTTGCCCATGTACCAGACGTGAATACCTGTCTATCTGCCTATGTTTGTCTGTCTGTTTTATCTGACTGTCTGTCTACCGATCTGTATTCCCTCAACGAACTCTTTCGCCTTCTCTCAGCTAGCACTCAACCGACCACAAAAATACTAAAGTGACTGCTGACCCTTCAGACCTAACTATGGACTTCCCCCCATGCCAAACCATGTTTCACCAAATGTCTTTCGCTGGGTGGTCGCTGACATCCCCACCGCCTTGAGAGGAGACAGGAACAAAGACATACTTGTCCTCTTAACACTGAACTGTCACATTTTTTCGTGGTCAGAATTATCGAGGCAGTAAGTTCTCAGTACACTTAGGTCCACTCTCTCGGCCTCAACCTGCCAGCTTTTCAACTATAGACCGGTTGTTAACTTTCGTAGTGAAAACCAATACAGTAAATCTTCTGTCAATAGGGTACTAAGAACAAGAAATGTGACCAGAAATATAAAGAACGTCGCTAAACACAAAACAAGAAGCAATTTATACGCTAAATATATATTCGTCAAGGTCCTAATGTGAATCAGATTTTTTTTTCTCACGGCTAAACGCAAGATTGATTGTTTACTGTTTGAGAGAAAATTCTCAGCGAACGATTGGTTTCCGGGGATCCCTGGATATGTATGGAGATAGAGTGCATTATAATACTTAACTGATTTTTAATTTTTGTTGTTGTTGTTGTTGTTGTTGTTTTTAATGTTATGCTCCGTGTAATATCTACTAGCTGAGTGCCACCGACTGCTACCATGTACCACAAAACGAACAACATTTAAAACACATACAAAAACAGAAAAGTACGTTCAAAGTCTAGATCTATCTTCATTGGTACCACACAATAAATGAGTAGAAATGAAAAACTCCAGTACCGTTTTTCATTTCCACTTCCATTAGGCCAGTATCGTGTCTGCTAATGGTTCACTTTTCAAGGAGGGGAACCATCATTAAGATTTATTGTTCAATAAACACGATGTGATAAGACCGTAAACTCGTGATTTGAGAATGTGCAGAGGCCTGGCGAGAGAGACAGACCTATTATATGATGCAGTAACAACTCCAAGAAAACAAAACAGGATGAAGTAATCAAAAAGTCTTTTGAATGATGGATTGCCGTGACGCTATCTCTCTCTCTCATCTCATGTATTAACTGTACTTTCTGCTTTCTATATTAACTCTTAGAATGCTCACTTTCAATTTATGTGCATATCAAATAGGCACTTACATATGCAAATCTTTGACTTGGTCTGCAAGTAATATATTTGCAAATTTAATCTGGACATGTACATCAATTAAAAGTGAGCACTCCAATGTTTAATGAGATGGGAAGACAACTGTTAGATTCTCATGGCCAGATTTCAGTTTTGGGGCAATCTATTGAAAGCCACGATTGCGCCTTTGTTCACTCGTCAGATTAAACTGGCTACAGTTTTATGTTTGAGGAGTGGAACTGAAGACCTTAAAATGAAGATGTCCAGGTCCATTTTGAAAGAGTTTACCTCTTCAAAGAACTCTCTCTCGCGCTCTCTCTCTCTCTCTCTCTGTATGTGTGTGTATGTAGGCTGTTTCCTTTGTTTTTTCTTTCTTTCTTTTTTTCTTTCTTTTTTTTTTTTTTTAATGTCCTACATTATTCTCGTTACCCCAGTGTTACCTTTTACAGTATTTGGATCTTGCATGCGCCTTTCACTCTGAGCGTTCACCTCTGATTGATTTTTTTGTCCTTCAGACGCTTTTGACCGTCGTTCAAAATGTGTGAGATGTTACTTTTCGTTCCCAGGGCTTCATTTATATATATATATATATTATAAATCAAGTATAATTTGATTTTAAGTACAATTTTCCTTATGACAACGAAGGAATAAGCTGTATGAGGGCAGCTTTGTAAAAATGGCAGGATATATCACACATACACACACACCAAGAAAGAAAGAACAAGAGCGACAACTAATACCATATCACTATGTATTTCAACTTCGACATAATATGAATTCCACTTTCCATTTTTAACTGGTTAAGATATATTTAGAATGCCCGCTTTGCTTGGTGTATTTTCCGATGTCCCATGTTCTGACAGGTGCAGAGTCATTAATACTGAAGCCTAAAGCCACTAACTACCACTGGGCAGCTGATGATGAATGCGTCTGTCCGCCAAAACTTCTGATCCATCTGCATATAGCACAACGGTGGGCTGTGAAAACTGGGCGCACAGAAATGAAAGGTCAATATGACTATGGGGACTGAATAGAATGTGCGTAAAATATGACCTTTTTTTAGAATAAAAGGGTCAGCAAAGAATCTGGTGAGATCCAAAAACTCTGTTCTCCTACTAAAGGCCGGAAGTTGGACATCCCTGGTAGACTTAATTTCTCATTCTTTCTGGTACTTTCTATTTTTTCCTTTTCTTACTCCACTTCACACGTGTAAAAATTTCTTCCATGTCGATGTCCCAGCCTACTTTCAGTGAGGCCTTGTGATAGTAAAATATTCACTATTCCATTTCTCATTTTTTTTTTTTTTCGATCACGAAAGAATAAACAATTTTCGAAAGCTGTTTCGATCAAGCCATTCTTTCATGAGACCTTTTGGCGGGGGAAGGGGGGGGGGGGTATAAAACAAAGGGACAGCCGGACCGCGTCTTCCATTAAAAACGTTTCAATAGATAACAACTGCAACTTGTATCAGACAAGAGATTGATCAAAAACCAATCTCAACAAATCAAGTCGGACTTTGTGTGCTGCCGTTTGGTGCCATGTGTGGCAAATATGGCAATATGGCACCCCATGGCCCTGTCCGTTACCAAATGGTCAGGTTTCTGTCGGGAGATACATGCAGCCATTACAGGAGCGACCATCTGGGCCTGGAATCCGCTCACTACATGCCGGTATGTTGCTTCCATTTATCACTGGCCAGAGGCGAGGTACAAGACAACAGTACCAACAAGCAGACAAATAGTTACCAAGCACGGCCGGTCCGCTATAACAACATAGCGTAGTCTGGCTGATAAGTTCGGACAACAGGACAGCACCCTCCGATCCATAGAGCCACAGACCAGAATCAGAAGTCTGGTGAGGCTAACTTCGCTGAAAATGAGGAGTCAATTAGACATCTTGTTGTCGTTGTTGTTGTTTTGTTAATTAATTAATTAATTAATTAATTGGAATTAATGTTGGAAAAGTGTGTGTGCGCGGGAGGGGGGGGGGTGGTACTTTGCTACCGGTTACTGACTAGATTCGATTCTGGTGTGCCTGCATCTCTTTGCTAACAGCAAAGTTGCTCACAGTAAAATAACATTAATTTTGTGCGATAAATTACAATACGCTGTGCACACATTATCGTATCTATATTCCCTTTGATCTGCGATAATAAAAGCACACCTTTTTGATGTCAGAGGACTGTTTTATATCAATGGAATGTTTCCAGCCAAATCAGAATGCGATATGAGATGGAATACAACACTGTTACTGTTATCTATCATGTGTCTGTATCTTTTATGCTGTGCTTTTTTTTTCTCTCTCTCTCTCTCTCTCTTTTATTTTATATGCATAATTGTTCGTAAAACAATTTATTGTCGTTGAAAGCTCTGTGTGTTTTGCTGTACATGTTCCGACAGACTGTTATCATTTTCATAGGAATAATGATATAGTCTACTGGTCATCGTGCACATATGCATAGAGTAAAGGCTAATTAATAAGTATTCTTGTCCTGTTATGGACACTGTGCGTTGGTTGGAAAGGAATCTTAGTGTGATGAGCGACTTACTGACCAGCTCGGCCCCTGTACTGTTCTCGCACTGGAAACGAAACACCCAAGTACAGACAGATCTCCAGACAAAGTACAAAGGTAGCTCAGGTAGTGCGTGGAGTGGGACCGGCGATGGGAGCGGAGGAGGGGTTGGGGGGTGGGGCGGGTGAAGCAGTGGTATCAAGTGACTAACATCCAGTGGGGATTGTTTTTTTTTTTTTTTTCACCGGTCAAATTTCTGTCATTTGGTAGCCACAAAGGCTGTTGAGTAAGCGTCGTTAAAAAAAAAAAAAAAAGGAAAAACGACAAAATCGCTGGTCTTCTTTTTACCTGAAATGTCAATCCCAGACAATTTAGATAACAGTATTACTATGAAGAGAACACTTGCTTAATATGGATTTTTCATTTTTCCACGACATACCTTTAAGGCAAAAACCTCAAAAGTGTTGTTGTTGTTGTTTTTGTTTTGTTTGTTTGTTTGTTTGTTTGTTTTCTCTCTCTCTCTCTCTCTCTCTCTCTCTCTCTCTCTCACTCTCTCTCATTACCAAGCGCGTTCAACAGCCCATTCGTCTTACAAGGAGAGGCAATCGGGTTGCTAAGAAACAACATCAATTATGGACAAAACATAGAAGATTTTGTGGTAATAAATAATTTGCATTATTGAATGTTTCGTGGCTTATCGAATTCATATAAAGTGTGCATTACTGGACAGCACATAAGTATATTTGAAGTGTTGTAGAAAGGTTATAGGTATGTTTATTGTTTATCTCCGTTTATTCATGGACGTCATAATATGTCTGTCTCTTCAAAGAAAATGTCTTCACAATCTGAGGAATAATTGCTGCTGCGACTGTTTTCAGTAGTAGAAGCTGTTGTTGTTGTCATCATTGTTGTCGTTGTTGTTGTTACTGCGGCTGCTGCTGTGGATGTGTTGTTGTTGCTGCAATTGCTATCGCTGTTGTTGCGTGGTTGTTATTGTCTTTGCCCTTGCTGCTGCTGTAGTTGGGGGTTTTTTTGTGTTGCAGTGCTTCTTCTTCTTCTTCTCTTTTTTTTGTTCGTCTTCTTATCATTGTTGTAAATGGTGGTGAACATAAGGATTAATGGCAGAGTAGCGGACAGTGACCGTAAGGAAACCATCACTAGCCATTTCCTCCTCTGGACAGTGCACTACTGATACCGATACTGGACATGAGTGGAGTGGACATGTCCGGTATGCACGTGATGGAAAGCTGTGAGTGAGTGATAGAGACGAGAGAGGGAGCCGGAGATGCGTGAGGCGATCAGTAAACATCCCTCCTTTTTTTCCTATTCGTTGAAACCATTGTGTCCGGAAGGAAGATCGGTGAGTCCATGGCCGGAGGGGGGAGGAGGGGGGGGATTGGGGAGAGGGGGGGGGTGGCATAACGGGTGGGTGAAGAGAGATAAAGCTGGGGGGGGGG
>JBCEWB010855505.1:0-15991 GCA_039654565.1 Peronia peronii
GGTTATATTATGGAGATGGTTTTTTTTGTTTTTTATGTTGATCATTTTTTCTTTTTTTTCTCCCACAGTTTCTCTCTCTCTCTTTCTCTCTCTCTCTATATATATATATATATATATATATATATATATATAAACATTTGGGTGATTTCTTGCTTATGCCAAGGCAAGATTTCTTGGGTCTATCATTCTCTGATGCTTTGTGATATTTTTGTCTATTATGCTTGCTTGTGTGAATGTATCACTGTGGTAACAGATCTTTTTTTTTTTTTTAGAGAGAGAGAGAGTATTACTTAGTTACAGTAGAAAACAGGCTTCTTGTGCTCAAACATGAGAGAGCAGTATTTAGCTATGTAGTAAATAGACATTTTGTATTTTAGTATAAAAGAATAGTATTTGGTTATGGTAGTAGATAGGCTTGTTGTATTTGAGTGTGAAAGAATAGTATTTAGTTATGGTAGAAGTAAGCTTTTTGTACTTAAGTAGGGCAGAGTTTGTGTGACTGTACCAATATGGTAATAGATTGTTTTTTTATGTACTCGAGAGAGTAGTACTTAGTTACGGTAGAAATTTGTACTCAAGCATGAGAATGCAGTATTTAGTTAGGGTAGTAAATAGACATTTTGTGTTTAAGTATGAGAGGATAGTATTTCATTATGGGTAGTAGATGGGCTTGTTGTATTTGAGTGTGAGAGAGTAGTACAGTGGTCTCCACCTAAGAACCCAGTCACCGGAAGACAGAAAAAAGCGGGCTTTTAGGCGGACGGGTTCTTATGCTTATTGAAAAGTTATGCAACCCGTCTAACCACAGATTGTCTTCACTGCTATGATTAGTTGATCATTACCATTAGTTAAAGATTTATCTATGCGAATAAGTACAGCTGTCTTTCCCTATGTGTGTGACATAATAATTAGATCTAACAATTCCTGATCTTTTTAAGCATAAAATTACATCAATGCTGCCCAGCGTTTAAACGTCGTGAGTTTTCATTTACCAGTACCATTGTTGAAAACAGGATATATTGCTATGCTACGCTACGGATAATCGCACGAGTGACTCAAGTGTAGACTGACTGAAGTAGCAAAACAACTGACCAATCAGGAGGCTAAACTTACATCTCATTATTCACAGAGTCAATCACAGGTGCTGTCCCATGTGTTGTCAAACAAAGAAATGGTTACGGGTTAGGCCAGAATGTGGTTGGATTATGCAATCATACATCAACCATCACTTCCACTCCTGATCCTTCATCTACCAGTTCTCTCCACCCCTGTCCCCATTTTACTGCACATCTAGCACTGTGTGTTTCTCTTAAGTGGACAATAGGATGTGAAATTACACCAGAGGTACTCACGTATCTTGGCCCGACACTGGGCTCTTAGGCAGATTTTTTATTTGGGAACAGGTTCTTAGAGGGGTAAATTATAGAGAAAAAATTCTGTTTCTCAGCAGAGGCAGGTTTTTAGGCGGACCAGGCCCTTAGGCAGAGGGTTCTTAGGTGGAGACCACTGTATTTAGTTATGATAGTAGGTAAGCTTTTTGTCCTTAAGTAGGATAGAGTCTTGTTATTTATGGTAGTAAATAGGCTTGTTGTATTTGAGAGAGTAGCATTTAGTTATGGTAGCTGATAGGCTTTTCTGTCCTCAAGCATGAGAGAGCAGTATTTAGTTATGGTAGTTATTCCTCTTTACTGCCTGTGCTCAACAGTAGCTCACATTTTCTTGTTGTCTCTGACAATCTTTTTCACAGCCTCCCATATCACTGTGGTAGCCTTGAGTTCTGAATGCTGACTCTGTCCACAAGCCTGTTTAAGGTGCCCCCATTTCCCCTTTCCTTGTGGGCCTCAGCCAAGAACCCGTTGAGTGACTTTGACAGTGGAAGAGAGAAAACTAGAACTAGAACAAGAAATCTTTCTTGATTCAGGCAGTTACATAGACTATGACTAATTCATCAATGAGATATAAATTAAGATCTTAGTACAGCTATTGACATAAATTGTGGTGTTTTTTCTTTGTGGCCATTTGTACTTAAGTGTGAGAGAAAAAGGCCGCATTAAATCTGTCTTTATCAAGCCACTGTCTCTAACCTTTTATAAATTCATTTAATTTCAATACAGCATTCACTAAAGTTTAATCATGTTGATGAAACAAATTATAGCAATTGCCTTGAGCAACTTTTTGTACTTTAAGTGTAAGAGAGAAAAATTATACAAAATCTTCTTGGCTCAGGCACTAAATTTTTATCAGATCACCAAATAAAAAATGAATTAAGATCATGTTGATGGAATAAATTGTAGTGCTGCGTTTAGAAGTCTTTTGTGCTTTAAGTGTTAGAGAGAAAACTACATAAAATCTTTCTACATCCAGACATTAAACTTTTATCAATTCATCTAAGTATGAGAGGAATTAAGATCGTGTTAATAAAATAATTTATAATATATTTGTCTTTAGACGCCTTTTGTACTCAAGTATGAGGAAAAAAAAAATGACACAAAATCTTACACAGTGCAAAAGCAATAAAACTTCTGGCAATGAATAAGATATGAATTCAAATCACAATAGCCAAGTAAATTATGTTCTTTTGTCTCAAGAGCACGTATAGCTTGCTAGAGGTGGCTTAGGATAAAACAATTTCTACTCATCAATTGCATTTTTTATACTCTTACGTATTTTTTTTGTTTTTGCTTCAGCAAAAAACAAAAACAAAAATTGTTACAGCAGTTCAATGCTATTAAATGACATTAATTTACAAGTAAATCATTACAGCATACTTGAATATATTTTGTGTTAAATGTTTCTTTCCCTCTCCATAAAAAATGTAAATCAAGCTGCTGAAAGGAAGGGGTGCCATGGGTTTCAAGCCGTCAGGTAAAGGATTGCGAGTGCAAAAATATTAGGAACCACTGCTCTAGAGAGTGAATCATCCATTGTTATTTATTGTGACACCATTGTGCCTTTATGAATAATCAATTATTGTCCTGTTCTATGAATTCATCTTAGATTTATGAAGAAAATAGCATTTAATGATGCATAAATTCCACATTTATGAGTATTTTGTTTTTTTGTTTTTTTTTACTTGTAATATTGTTCTTATTTTCATATTTGGTCTTGTCTTTTTGCTGCATGATATTAAGCCCATTATTTTAAGGCACCTTCTATTTAGGACCTATTGGTGCAGCTAGACCTGGAGACTATTTGGGCCTATTGATGCACCTCTTTCTCACTGTCCATGCGTAAGAAAGTTATTGTGTTCAGTTAGTTATGTAACGTGTTGAGGGAGGGGGTGTGTGCCACCCCCCCCCCAACTGAGAACAGACGCTCCTATGTGCGAACCAATACAAAATTGTTTCACCTTTACTTTGTGATGCAACTTTTTTATTTGCCTATGCTTTCTCATTGCAATACTAGGCCCAGATAGACACTCTGTTATTTTAATATAAATTTCAGTATTTATATATGATGTGCATTCTTGTTATGTTCCATCTTTGGTTATTTCATAGATTATAGAGTCATGTATCGAGATAACCACCAGGAAGGAGGTTGAAAGACGAAACAAACTCACTCAGAGTCATGTAATGATTGCTTGTTTATCATCACACTGCCTACAACAATTTATCTATCCATTTTCATAATTCACCCAGCCACAGAAGTTTCGGAAAATGTTGCACATTCTAAGGAAGAAAACAGCTTGTAAGAACCATGACTTAAGATAAATAACATCAGTCTTTGGATGGAAGAAGTTCTTCTGTTGTGGCGATAACAGATTTAAATGTACTTGTGTTATGGATCTGTTTAATGCTATAGACAAGTCAATAGTCCATAATTTCTTATATGTATACATGTAAATTGTTTATTGTGATGACATCTGTTATAAAAACTGGTTTTGGGATCATTCATTCCAGAGAGAAACTGAAACAATGCTAGATGCCATTCTAGAAAGCAACTTTAGACAATATCAGAGAATGTTGCCATGCCAAACCCTCATAAATTGTTACTATGCTCAATTTTTCCAGTAAGAGCAAAATGAAAGTTAAATTCATTTGGCAATTTTATTTCCAGTCTGATTACATGTACATGTATTTGTAACCCCAAAAAAAATTGTTTAAATTGTTGTATTATTTAACATTTTGATCATGTACATGTAATTCATATGTTATTTGCACAGTCTGTTAACCACCTACAGATGGCTATCTGTGATTTCATAAGTGAGCTTTACCAATGTTGAAATTTAATACAATCTAAAATTGATTTGATTATCATTGTTTGTGTGTGTGTGTGTATGCTTTTTTTTTTTTTTTTACTCTTTTTGTTTCTTTGTTTGTTGTTTTTGTTATACATCTGTCATTTAAGGTTCAGTACATTTATCTGTCCTTTCCCAGTGTATTTTGTGTGTTTTTATATCTGTTTCAAAACACATTGTTTTCTGTGTTTTAGACATGAAGATCAAGAGGGAAGAACCACATATGTCCCTTTTTTATTTGAGCTTCACACCTATAGTTAGAACTGATAGTTTTAATCAAAACGGTAAACCACAAGGCCAAACCTCAGTATGGATGACAAAGACCAATTAATTTAAACTATCGTTTTGCTAAAATATTTATGCTGCTTGATTTTTTTATGGTAGTTTTGCCCATACCTCGCAGACAGCACAGCACCAGTGACATATCACCTTGTTCTTTTGAATTGTGTCTTGTTACATTCCATTTGAGACCAATGATTATTTGGAAGATTGTAGAAGAAAATAAGTGGTATTTAAACAAGTTTTGACATTTATCTTATCGAAAATCTCACTGTATTTTTTAATTGAGTTACCAAAATTACCAAAGTGTACGTGTAACTGCTTTTTTTAGTGCTTGTTTTGTAAGAGAGCAACTGTCACTAAATGTAAAGGTCATCACTGATTCTTATTTGTCCTGTATTCAATAGGTAGATCTACGCGGTATGGATTTGCGGCAACAAATGGCGCAACATGCAGTTTTGCTGATAGTTTAAATCTAAGTTGGAACCAATTAGTTTAAACTGAAGATGAGTAGGGCTCTTTACTTACAAAGAAAACTGATTTGTAATAAAACAATGACTTCCTTTTAATATTTTTAGGTGAGATAAAGGCTCAGGACTACCTCCGTGGACCATAATCTTGAAAACATGAAGAAATGGACATCTGTTGTTTTTCCCCCTTTAGTCTTCATATGAGTGTTGTTGCTTTTCTGATCTTGTTTACATCTCTCTGTTTATATCTTTTCTCTCCTTCTTTCCTCTTCCTGTAAAGTTCTTTAAAAATAGTGGGGGGTTACATAAGTTATCGTAGATAAAATAAACAATTTTGCTTCAGCAGTGACAAAATGATCTCCAAAGTACCCAATTGTTTTACAAAAGAGAGCTCCTGAAAACCTCTCTAAGCGACTTGACTAGACTTACATTGTCCTATATACCATCTACAAATGAATGTTTCAATCATTATAATGCATATTTTTAGAATTTTCTGGAAAGCACCTGCAGAAAATCTCAGCAGATGCAGAAGCACAGTAGCACAGGGAATTCGCAAGGCAGAAGCAAAGAAATTCCAACAGTTAAATGATAGAGAATGCTGCAAGAAGGAGAGACAACAAAACTAAATCATCAACCCCTTGGCAGTTTTGTCT
Organism: Peronia peronii; assembly: GCA_039654565.1. Lineage (NCBI taxonomy): Eukaryota > Metazoa > Mollusca > Gastropoda > Systellommatophora > Onchidiidae > Peronia > Peronia peronii. The sequence goes on from JBCEWB010855505.1 coordinate 5,640, forward strand.
GCAACAACTATTGCAAAGACTACTACACACAGATTGTACTGCTGAGTAACTTCAGACAGGTCTGGAGTGATTAACACAGGCACAGTCATTTGTCTCATAATATGGAAACCATATACTAGACATTTATATTTAGAATTAGCTCACATATTTGAATAAGTAGATATCAAAGCAAAAAGTGGGACTTTGTATAGTACATAAAGAGTTTGCTCGAATCATGTCACAAATTAAATTACATGTAATTTGACAAGATAGACAGGATTTGCTGGACTGCTTTTGACCAGTTCTCCTAATTGAAATTCCTAAGGCTGTGAACAGATCAGATCTGGCGCTGTTCTGGGGATGGGACGGGTCTAGTGGGATGGCGCGGCACCAGTGCCGGGCGTGTTTGTTCAGCTGGCTGGTGTATAGCATGTGACTGTGTGTGCCTGATCTCATTTGACTATCTCCATTGTGTACGTCATCCATTTTCTGTGGCGAGTGGCGAGCCACCATCCCCACCCCAGCCCCAGTACGCCGCCAGCTCTGGTCTGGTCTGGTCTGTTGTCAGGCCTACTATGTTTTGCCAGACCTGGGGATTTTGAGCACAAGCATGGACAAAATCACATTTATGCTCTTTGTTTAAAACGTATGTTATGAAAAATCACAGAAAATTCATGTTGAGGACAATGTTTTGGTCACCATTTTTTTAAATGACATACGTGCATACAGGCAGATAAGCAGACAGACATTCAGACAACCAAACAGACAGATTATCACACCTATAAACAAACAGACAAAAAAGCATAAGTTAATTATCACAGTCCATGAAACTTTCAAGAAATAATTCGTCATGTTCATTTAGTTAGTTATAGTACATGTACAATGTTAATATAATATTAAAAAATTGTTCCGTTGGGAATCAATTAATTTTTATTAAACCTGACTAAAACTGGGAATTCCCGAAATGATTGTGCCCGAATTCCCGTTTTCGTGATTTGACAATAAGTTAAAGTGAGAAAGGGCGAGATCTATCAAGGTAAATAAAAATGTCTAGCTCTCGGGTGGTTAAGTGAAGTGAGCTATTATGACGAAAGTATTAGATTAGCCAACAAATAGTACAAATTAACTGAAAATGTAACGATGTAGTTCAAATTGTTGGTTGCATTCGTTTTCGATTTGCCTGCAGCTGTAATAATATAATTCCTATAGTATATAAACATACAAGTTTGCGCCTCTTTGAGTATTTCCGATGAGTGGAACCAACAAACGAATAGGTAAGTACCACACAGACTATGATTCATCATTTTTTTTTACTATATTTTGTTTTCAACTAGATGAATTTCATTGCTGCAGACGAAATTCTCATTGTTTATGTTCCCGTACCTTCATTGTTGTTGTTTGTTTTATGTAGGCCTACAACTCAGCAATTTCTCTATTTCCGTCTCTGGGCTTCATACAGAAATAGGTGAGTGCTTTGTTGGTTCAGTTATACTTCTATATTAAAACGATTCTAGTTGTCTTCTTGCCTTATATCTAATTTCAGACAGTTTATTTATTTCCTGCAAAATGTAACTACATGGTTTATATTATAATTCTCTGTTGTACTTACTTAATTGAAACAATACCTAGGGATTTTGGGTACATGTTAGTTTCCTTCTTAAAAATAGATTTACATCTGTATTGAAAGAGACCCGGTAGAGTGTATAGCTTCCCGTTTCCTACAATCAGAGGTTGATATGTAGCCTAAAACATACAGCATATTATTATGTTCAGAGTTTTATTGTAAGTTATATGTATTTTTTTTTTTCCTGGAATGGCAATTGAGGAAGAGAGGCTTTATATAATTTTGCCTTTACTTGCACCCTTAACACTGGTAGGTATCATCATGCATCGATGCTCTTCATTTCTCACACTTGTGTGTTAGGGTCACTGCAAAAGGTCCCCCCCTTCCCCCCTCCCCCCAAACCCATTCCATTATGTTTTCAATTTTTCTTTTTTTCCTCCTTACATGGTTTCTTGGAGAATGGTCCTTGCAGGGCCATTAGATCTTGTAAGGCTGCACATAATACAGGGTGGCGCACAAAAAGGGGGGAACAAAATAAAAACATATTTTCGAGAGAAATTGTTATTTCTTTTTTTTTTTTCTTCGCGTGAGTTCCAGAGCAGACCTGTATTTTTATCTAATACCAAGACTGACTACTGCGAGCATTTTTAGGTGGAATTGAGGATAAAGACTATGGAATTGTATTTTGCAACAAAGTCACTGACTCTTGTTAAGAGGCAATTTCAACGAAAATACCCTTGGAAGAAAATTCCCCACAACTTGCAGGGTGACTATTCCAACTGATTCCTGATGTTTTGAGCTTGAGTCGGTGTCTTCACTGTGAACTTTGGGTCACAATATTCTTTATTATTGTTAACCACAATTCCACTGCAGTATCTCTAAACTTTTCTATCAAATGTGTTGTGTGCTGGTGGGGAAGTTTTTATTGCAAAATACAGTTCCACAATCTTTGTCCTCTCTTCCACTGAAAAATGTTCACAGTAGTCCATCTTGGCATCAAATAAAAGTTATAGGTCTGCTCTGCATCTCGCCTGAAAAGAAAAAGAAAATATTTTGTCTAAAAAATATGAGTCTTTATTTTTGTGCCTGTTTTTGTACCCCATCTTGTATATATGCTTTTTATTGCTCTAGGGCTGATTTGTAAGCTTATAATCTATATATCTTTCACTTCTCAGCTACTGAAACAGAGCTCTTCAATGTAGAGAGCACTCTGAAATACAAGAACTATGAACCAATTCCATTTCTGATTGAACAGGACTGGCTTCATGTTACTGTAGGGGAGGTAAGAAATGCTATAAGACTAGAAGTTAGGTAGAGAATAAAAATATCTACGTACAGATGTAAGTTTAATGGCATAAGCTGTCTCTGACTTCTGTGGGTGTTAGTGGATGATTCAGTGGATGGGTGTATGGATGAGTGTGTGTATGGATGGATGGATGGATGGATGAATGGATGGATGAACAATAAATTAATAATGGAAGAGTGACCAGATGGATAAATGGATGGATAGATGGGTGGATGGACAGATGGATGATTAGATAGATCAGAGAAGTGATTTATAAAAATGGAAGTGTTGAATATACATCAGCTTAGATTTCTCTTTTCTCTTACATGTTCTGTGTATGATTTTGTTATACTTCCAGATAAAAAAGAGTCTCTTAACTCTATCGCTACTGGACATGGTCAAAGAAAGTGCAAAGGAGATAACTATGTACATGATACGTGGCCCGGTAGATAATCCAAATCACATACGAATGGATGACAGGCAAACATTTGCATATTACAACAGAGACCTAAGCGAAGATGCTCGATTTGAACTGGTGCATAATAATGTCACATATCCATGAACTAAACGAGCGTGTTGGTTTTATTTAAAGCCATCTCTTCATTTATGAACCGGCTGTGGAACATACAAATCATCTTTCACACTGATATAATAAGTGCCATTTCTATATTATCTTGATCAGAAGGACTTGAAAAGGGATGTGGAGGTAGAAATACATGTAAATTAAAAGAGGAATGTGCTATGTATAAACATGTTATGTAATACAGAGCTTATATATGTGTTATTCATCACTGGAGAGAATTTTAAAGGTGAACAAACATAAAAAAAAAATGGCTGAGAATTTTCAGTTTGTTCTTGTCAGTCAACTTCTTTTATTTTGGCTTTAAGTGAAATCTATGTACATGTAATTTATCATCTAAATCTAAATCCCGTAACATCAGTATCATTGATTCTAATACGTGCATCAGTGTATTGTAATCGTGGCTAGAGTATATTCATCACCAGTAGCAGTTGTATGGTGAAACAGATGACATTATTATTTGGTATGAAACTAATGAAGCTTTATCAACAAGGGAATCAGTAGGGACTCCCTCAACTTTTAAAGGTAGATGCAGATGAATGTATACACACGACATGTATATTGCTATGTTGCTGGTTGTGATGGGATTCTAAAACTAGTCCAAATCTTTAAGGTCCCAGAAATGTCGATCTGTCACTGTTTATCTTAACTGATGAGTCTGGTAGATATCTTGCCTAGCCTTGCGACCTCAACAAGGGATGACATTGTTAGGGCGTCTCTTGGATAGTCTGTGCTTCAGCATTCTCCATTCCTCATGGTTGTGTGTTCTCCTCAAGAGGTTTCCCCGTCCACTCTGCTATGTTGTCTGCAAAGCGTTTCTTCTGTCTTCCTCTTTTCCTGCCCTCCTCCGTGGATCCTTCGTGTCTGGTCTTCGTAAAGGCTGCTACATCTTGCAATACTTCAGTTTCTTTTTCTTAACTTGCCAAAGGACCAAATTATTAAATGGCACATTTTATATCCATAATATTCTGTGATGTACAATGAAGTCTTCATGTTTTCAAGTACAAGGAAATCTTTGTTTGGCAGATACGTTGAAGTCATTTGTCTTTCACAATACAAAATTGAATATCGAGGGAATGTTAGAAAAGGGAAGCCAGAGAAGAAAGACTCAGGATGATGTACATGTAGGCCTACATGTATTTGCTTGATTGAGGAAAGTTGACTCAAATACATGTAATGAGATAGCACCAAGAGCGGAAAGGAGAATGTTAAAAACTCAACATCTTCATCACAACTAGGCAGGGCACCATAGAATGAGACAATCTTTTGATAACTTTTTAATGACCATATTGTATGTACTTAGCCACTGATAACCAAAGTACTTCTGAGATATTCCAAATAATCCTTAATACAGTCATTGGAACACATCATCTTTCTAAAAGGACCATCAGTTTTTAGCTGTGAGCTGATAAGACGATCCTCTAGTCTATTATTTTACATGTACTTTGTTTTCACAAATGGTACGATTTGCAAGAGGTTGTCAGGATGTGAAATTGTAGATATCCCAGATTACAATGATCTGATTTATGTACATGTATATCTATTTATACAGAATCATCAGTAATGTCTGCACTTAATCTTCCATGTTGGAGCTATCCTTTACCTTATTTCTTCCGTTGGCTTACAGATGTTGTACCACTGTGAAATTGTAATTATCAGTACATGTATTCCTGAATATGTGTGGCATAATGTCAGAGCGTTCAGTGTGCCCTAGGCTCATCGCAAACTTTTAGAACATTCTTTCTAAGTTTCTTACCCTGTTTCTTCACAGAGCTGTAGATGTTGTAATTAGTCCATGAGTAGATTTAAATATCCCAGGGCTGGACATGCTATTAGGAAATAATAGCTCTTACTCTTAATTTTAAAAAAACTGTTTTTTTTGCAAATAAGAAATGTCCAATTTATTATGATATAATCTGCATAATGTATTTATTATGAATATTTTCCTTAAATTTAGTGATTCCAATTCCAGTGGATTCATTCAGAATCTCCTCATGATCAGACTTCCCTGGTAGCTGAAATCACATTGTGAAAAAAAGGCACAGCGCAAGTTGTCTTTCAATTGAGATGCCTCGATCAGTCTATCCTCTTGCCGTGTTTGACATTGTTTGCTACACTCATCAGTTGTATAGTATTAATAATGATCTTTGTATGAAATTTCACAATAATTTGATGTGCTCCACAATGTGAAACAAAAGAGTAAGGTGTCTCTAGCAGGCAACAACTTACAATGTCCAAACAAAGTGTTGATCACTACCTTTTGATCACGAGGTGGTTCTGAATGACTTAAGTAGAGCAGGAACAATCAATACATTTATGTTTAGCCTGTGTATTTTACTTGTACATCAGTTATGTAAATTTTTCATTTATCAGTGATGTTTGTATTTGCCCGAGTCCCATTTTTCAGATTTAGCAGGAGAGACAAAAAAGTGATTTTCCATTCGTCTCAGCACAATTAAAACAAATCTTGAAAAATACAATTCCTCAGTTCAGTTCAGTTTTCAGGATCGTATACCTATACTGAGACAACTGGAAAACAGCTAAATCTGAAAAATCAGACTAGGACGGAAAGAAGTCTACTGTGATGCTTTGTGCTTCTATCTGTAACAGTTATACCAAGTACAACTGTATGGAATTGCTATATAGTCATGTATTCTGGAGAGTACTTCAATGGTAAAATCAGTGCTCACATTAAAAAAACCATTCCAAGATGAAATAGTATAAAATACATCTACATGTATCCATACATTTGTTCAGTTCCCTAACTCCTATGAATTATTGTGCCAACAAAACTTTGAGTTTCAGAGTGTATGTGTATAGAGTACATGTATATAGCACGAAAAATGGGGATTTGAACTTTTGTCCTTATTCCTCGTTATTCCCAGTGTTTAACAAACATTTTCAACAACCTGTAGTATGTATGACTATTTGCTGTTGATAATGATTCTTTTTGTGCTTCGTTCATTTCAACGATATCAGTATCCCACCTTGTCTCAGCAACATACATTACATGTATATGATACCATGGAACCATTTGTATATCAGATCATATCAGAGTTTTTTCTTCTTATCTACTTTTTGTTTGCTCTCTCCTCCCCTTCCCTATTTTGTTTTAATTTCCATCGGCCGTGGCTGTCTTTGGTGGCGTGACGAAATTGGCCATAATATGCCAAAATCAGACATTTACTTCAAAGATAAATTTAACAAAAACTAAACATGTTCAGAACTTCTCTTCAGGCAAGTGATGGGAAAGAAAAATTGTCTCTCATTTCAGTATGGATTTGGGACATTAGGTCAAAACTTGCAATGGATTTTTGTTCATTTCTCTCCTGTAAAATTTGGTGTCTTGGTACATGGCTGACTTTTATCAGGCTGCCAACATTATGTACATCGTTTTTGTAAATTTTGTTTACATGAATAAAATGATTGCTTAAAATGATTTTTTAAAAAGAGTGTTGTAATTTAGCAAGGGGATTAATCACTTTTAGTGAATGAAAAATAACTATGACAATTTACAGATTAAATTACAAGAAAGATGAAATCATGGGACATTCTCACTTGAATATACATGTATATGTACTCAGTTTCAAACCAGATGATCCTAACAAATATGGCTATACTTCTAAACAAGAAAAAGTTTTAAAAACAATCATACATACTAAATGTTTCTTTTCGTGTTGTTTTCATTTAACCTATAAGCAATTCAAATATTGATATATGTACAGAATTTTGCATTATCTCTTAAATTAAATACTGAATTTCAAGAACAGCAAAATCATTTAACCTATCATAGGTTCTATAGTTTTTTTTTATTTAAAAAGAAAACAACATTTCCTTAGCTTTGAATCTAAAGCTAAGTAAACTAACTGTGAACTTCCACTTTTTGTAATTTGGTCATGAATACAGTCACAGTGTATGAAATGGTATTCTAATTTTGATAAAAATTACCTTTAGAATTCTTTTTGAAGCTAAGTTATGAACTAGGTTTCACTCCTAAGTTATGACAATGACCAAACTAAACAGAAATCTAACTTCTGAGAATTTGTCCTGGACTTTATGGCTCATGTTTTCCATTCACAGCGGTGATGATTGAGAACAATAATTACTTTAAAAATTAATATAATCCTTGCTTCTAGTTATAGAGAAAGATTTGAGGTCGATTTTGTCTGTTTTGTTTTTTTGTGTTGGGGTTTAATGGCACATCAGCACAATTACCAAACGAAAGCACATGCAAGTACCCAAAGTAAGGTGCAAATCTAATCCCAAAAATGTCAAAAAATGTGGATGTTTGACACAAGTAAATTACTTTCATTCAAGTTTTCATGGTTTGGGTGTGTGCGACCTAAATGGCATTTGGAAGAACTGGGTCCCATACATGTATTTACTCAGTCTCATATGTGTCATGCTTAACTACAAAGGCTTAAATCAAATAACAAAACAAATCTTGCAAAGTTCGTGACAATAAACCTCATTTAATGTATGTTTGCCACAGAAGGAAATCTGCATAGCACAATGTAGTCTTAACTTTCATTTTCATTCACATGACAACATATCTCATGATGATAGCGTTAAAATCTCTGTCGGTTTCCATTTTAGCCATTTACTAACCCTCACTCACTCACTCTTTCACTCACTCACTATTCACTCACTCATCCACTCACTCACTCTCACTCACTGACGTATGCATGCACTTATATACACCGACAGACATGCAAGCACACATATCTTTATCTACCCTCACATAATGTGCACGATCAGTCACATTCTTATGATAACAATAACACTGATACTAATGCTAGAAGAATTTAAAAAAATAGGTTACATTATTTCATAAGATAAAACATGTAATGCATGCATTTACATTTATGCACAAACATAAATAACAATATGAAAATTCTCACATAAACACAGACCTTCAGCCATGTTTCTCTTCAATGAATGTTTAGGAGATTAAATTCTATATCTAATCTCAGCAAAATTTGATCACCAACAACAAAATCTCCCATATATGGAAATATCTGCACAAAAACGGTTTCTTTTTTATGCGCTGAATGTTGAGCAGATCAACAGTCCCAACTATAGTGTGATTTGTAATGCTCTCTCTCCTTCTGACTCACTCCAACCATCATACATTTCATCCCACTATCATTCCCTAACTGTTGAGTAGAACTTATCACTTTTTGATCATCTGCTGTCATCACTGGATCGATGCAATGACACCGAAAGATTAATTTTCCTGCGTTTATTCTCATCTTCACTAATCCTGTTGAATTCATGGATTCTCAGTCCTCTACATTTAGCGATGTTACCAAACGGCAAAACGGGGGGGTCTGTCTCTTTTTCTCAGTCTAGCCGTGAAAAACAGTTTTCATAGGTCTGTCTTTTGGTTCCATAAGCGCAAGGCCTGAAAATCTTAATTTTCTCCCATTTAATATTGGTGGAAGCATGAAAATGACAGCCTTTGAACGACTCAAAATCTCTCTCAAACACACCGAGCTTCCACTAACTGGCTTCAATTACAACATCATTATTCATTGTAAACTCAAATAATTGATGACTGAAGTTAGTTGAGAAGATTAGTGCTCAGTACAAGCAGCTCTCCTTAGGGTATGCTGTGTTGAGAGCTGCAATGTAAAATTCATGTGACTTAACACATATGCATTCTGACTTACACTGTCAGGTAATAATAAAATGACATGAGCATTCAAATTAGGTCATGTCAAATTAGGATAAGATAAGACAAAAGATAAGATGAACTTGATTGGTCCTTGTGAGGAAATTTTGTTCATAAATGTTGACACATGATAAAAAATAACATAAACCCCAAAATACCTACATGCGCTACTAAACTATCATGAACTGGCTTCAGAACAAGGCATTTGTGAGAAACAGCGAGGTTATCAGATTTGTAAACCAGTCACTTATGCAGCTCACACACGTATGAGCCCGGCCTCAAGCCTGGCCTCCGATCTCCAAATCGTATGAAAATCGCAACGTGTGTGGCCGATTTCATGAGGCCGGGCCTGAGGTGCAGCTCGAGGCCAGGAAATCAAGCTCTGCCAAGTATTTTACATCGAGCCAGGCAGTGAGGGGAGTGGTGGGGTAAAAAAATGGTATCTTTTTTAAACATTTTTGCTTTTTTGACTTCAGATTCGTAATCAGTGTCAAATATACCATGGATTTGATACAAAACACCATGCAGTTGCGATGTTTAATAAAAATTGTGTAAATCAAGGAAAAATATTATTGTCCTGTCATCCATCTAGTAGGCTAAACAGGAGAGTGGCAGTCACCACATCACGTCTCGTGCCTGTGTAGTGTGTTGTGGTTCATTTAGTGCAGAGTCGGTTGATGTAACACTATTTTGAAATTTGTCCGTGATTTTGTGAAAATTATAGCTTTGTGGTCAAAAGAAAGGACACTGGAGTTCATTGAACTATACAGACATAATGAATGCCTGTGGAGAATGAAAAGCAAGGACTATTCCAACAAGATCAAGAAGGAGAAACCCTACGAAGAATTAATTACTTCTGTGATGTCATTCCTTCCAGGTGCCAACAAACATACTGTTGTTGGTAAAATAAATAATCTACTTCTCTTTTCTTTTTTCATTAATAAAGAATATACAATAAGGCCAGGCCAGGCTTGAGGCCAGGCTACGTATATGGGCTGCATTGTGTAAAAATGCTCCATATCCCACAATCCTGGATATAATAATATGAAAGTTATACCATATTGAATATACATTTTCCTGTGACTAAAGAAGAAAACAAAAAAATGGAATACATTTCGCGACCTCAGTGCTATCTTGTTCTATCTCCATTTTTCGAGTTTTGAGATATGAGCCTTTCACAGTGCCACATAACTGTACTTCTCTGTAAAATGAGAACCGCATGAGATTCTCAGTTTACGATCTTTATTACTATCTGCCCTTTTACTTTCAT
>JBCEWB010855616.1:0-5000 GCA_039654565.1 Peronia peronii
ATCTATCTATCTATCTATCTATCTATCTATCTATCTATCTATCTATCTATCTATCTATCTATCTGTCTGTCTGTCTGAGTGTCTGTCTGTCTGTCTGAGTGTCTGTCTGCCTGTCTATCCATCCATCTATTCGTCCATCAGTCAATCTACCAGCCTGCTTGATCGCCTGTCCATCTATGTGTATGTAAATCTTCGTCGACTTTCTTCTTTCTTTGTTGGCGCTTGATGTCCTGTTGAAAAATGGATGCACGAAAGTCACTTCTGAGACAACCAATTTCATTGTCCCAACTCCAGCACCACAATGGAAATCAAATATAATAAGGCGTTTGTATTCAGATTATTTGCTAATAGTTATAACCCTTGAGCTTCTCATCTTTATTTGCGTTACGTTACGTTCTATATACGTCTTTCAACCTCCTGATAGAGGTTATCTCGACGGTTCTTTAAAAACAATGTGATAAAATAATAGCTTGTAGGTCTCCAGCATTCAATAAGCTTAGAGCATTCGGCGCAGTCAGTGAATAGGATTGGTCTATCTCTCCCAGAGTGCTATAAGTTATGACGATAGTTCAATGGAAATTTATCTCTGACTTGTAAACAAAAGCAGATAATCACCATAACCCCCTTTCTGTATTGCGTTCGATAGCTTACGTGCTATTGACTTTTCTATAGAAATTCATCTCTGTACTGTAAACAAAATGCGGAAATTGACCAAATTAGCTTGTAAGTTTTACAATGTTTGACTCTAATTATTTGTTTATGACACATGAATGACGGCTATATTTTCTGAGGTGTTGACTTAACGCTGTGTTTACGTAAGCTGAAATGAAATAAAAACGAACAGACTGCAAGCTGACACCATTGTGAATCCTCATTTACATACATGTACATCGATTTCGAAACACTGGAAAAGTTGCAAATGTACAGCCTTGCCTCTGCTTAAAATGAACTTTAGCCCAGAGCTCCGAATACACGTGGACAAGAAAATAAGGTACAATTTTGACTTCATTATGATTTATAAAGACAAATGAAGAGATTTATGGTAAGACAAAGGGAGGGGAAAGATGGAAAGAAAACAAGACAGAAAACAAACAAACAAACAAGAACAAAACTCAGAGAAATAGAATAATACTTAATAGAGATAGCGCTTATCCCCGCAAGGACAGTCTAAGCCAGGCATGTCCAAAGTCCGGCCCTGGGGCCAAGTGCGGCCTGTGCTCAAATATCCACGGATATGTTTCGCTTTTCAACCTTCACCGGGAAGTTATCTCAGATTTTCCACCTGCTCTCGGCCTCTCTGATGTTTCAAATGAACCGAGATAACTTAACTACTGTTAATGGTTCCAAAAAAAAAATCAGACTGAATGGTCAGCCCACATACATTTTCACCTCATCAGATCTGGCCCTCTTCGTAAAAAGCTTGGACATCCCTGGCCCAATGGAAACACGTGCATCAGGCACGTTTAAAGTTCGGACAGGCGGCCTGCGTTCAAATTTCCACCGGCCCTCAGCCTCTCTGATGTTTCAAATGAACGAGATAATTATGTTTAATCTTCCCGATTTTTTTCAGTCTGACTTTTTCTTCACTTTATATAGTCTTTAAATATGAAAGGCAGAGTGATTTTGGTAAAAACTTGTTTAGATTTATTATTTTTTCTATGTAACTGATGGAATTGTTCATTTGCAAAAAAATTGGACATCTCTGCTCTGAGCGCTAATCAATAGAAGAGAGAAGAAATACAAGGGCGGGATGTGTATTCTTGATATATATATGAATGTGGAGCCCGCTGTACTTTTTTGTGTGCATCTACTTAAAAATTATTCTACCTTTGTCTGTCTTTCGTTTCTTTCTTCGGTTGTAACTCTCTCTCTCTCTCTGTCTTTGTCTCTCTCTCTCTGTCTCTCTCTCTCTCTCTCTCTCTCTCTCTCTTTCATTCTCGTTTTTCAAAGGGCAGAGAAAAGAAATAAAAAAAGATGAAAGTAGAAGATGCAGTGACAGAGAAAGATATAAAATGAGATTTAGACGAAGAGATAGAGAGAGAGAAAGAGGGAGAAAGAGATAGAGATAAAGAGACAAAGATATAGAGTGAGAAAAAGAGCGAGGGAGAGAGATGAGAGATAAACGAAGACAGAGAGAGAGAGAGAGAGAGAGAGACGAAGAGGCAGAGACAGACAGAGAAAAAGAGTATAACTTATAAAGGAGGAGAGAGAATAACAGATAGACGAAGAGACACAGAAAGAGAGGAGACAGAGAGAATGAGAGATTGACAAGAGAGATAAGGACAGGGGAAGGAGAGAGTTTATTAACATTCGACGCTTTGAGCAAGAATTATTATAATGTTGACTCTTGTGAAAAATAATAATGTATTGTGAGTTAATTCTTTCTATATATGTCCCTTTGTCTGCTCGTCTGTCTGTCTCTCTGTCGGTCTGACTGTGTGTCTGTCTGTCTGTTTGTTTGTCTGTCTGCTTGTTGGTCTGTCTTGTCTGCGTTTCTGCTTGTCTTGCTATCTTCTTAATGACAACGTCAGGCCCAAAATATTGTCAGCTTTGATAAGGGATTCAGGTTTTTCTTTTTCTTTCTTTCTTTCTTTCTTTCTTTCTTTCTTTCTTTCTTTCTTTCTTTCTCCCTTTCTTTCTTCTTTCTTTCTCTCTTTCTTTCTTTCTTATTACTTATTTATTTTTTCATTTTCTTCTTTCTTTCTTACGTTCTGTTTTTATGTATTCTTCTTCTCAAGTTGCTCTTTTTCTTCTCGCTTTTCTTTCTCTTTCACAATTACGTTGCAAATTTAATCTGAGGTAGATGACGCAAGATTTAGCATTGTTATACTGCCTACCTTTGTAGTGTGTATGAGAGAAATTGCCATCAATTCCAACGCAGCCCACAAATCGCTAAAATACAAAGATAACAAAAGATCAAAGGTATTGCCGACATGGCCACCGAGCAATTGCCAACTAATACAACAGTGGATGACACAATGGATCTTATAAGTGAGGCAGGTTCCTTCTTCAGGTGAGGGCAACGCCTTTCCAGCAACGAGTCAAAGCTTTCTTGAAAGGAGGTTGACCCTTTCTTTCTTTTGTTTCTTTCTTTGTTTCTTTCATTCTTTCTTTTGTTCTTTCTTTCTTTATTTTTTGCTCTTTCTTTCTTCTTTTTTGTCTTTCCTTTTGCCCTTCTTTCTTTCTTTTTTTCTTTCTTTCGCATCTATTTTTCTGGGTTCTTTTTTATTCTTTTCTTTAAATTTCTCGTCTTCATGTCGTTCTATTTCCTGTCTTTCTTTTTTTCTCTTTTTTTAAACTTTATTTTCTCTTTTATTCTTCATTTCTTCCTTCTTTCCATCTATATCTGTTATACTTTCTCTCCCTTTTAGTTCTCTATTTCGTTTCCATCTTTTTTTCCCTCCTGCCTTTCTTTTTTCTGCCTTATCCTTTTCCTCACCTTCTTTTTCTTTCTTTCCTCATTCTTTTTTGTATCGTTCCTTTACGTTACAGATTTGCAAATTAAATCAGAGCTATGATACAACTTTGGGGCGCCAGTATTAGCCTACATTACCTGGCCTAAAATGTATATCGAAAGCAAAATAGCCATCGCCATTAATTCCACCGGAGCAGGCAAATTAGCTAAAATACAAAGATCACAAAAGATCAAAGGATCTGCAGGCATGCCGCCGAGCAGTATCTCGCTAACTCAAGAGGGGGTGACACAATAGATCTCATAACACAGAGGGCCACTTCTTTATCACACAGAGGAAACGATGTCCTAGAAGCCAGACAATGATGTCTGAAAGAGAGGCTGGCCCTTTCTCAAGACGAGGCAGTCCCGTGTGCCCCTGAGGCCAGCTTCTTTTTCAGTTCCCCATGGACTCTTTGTCAATGAAGGCATTGTCTTGCGCCTTTCGGCGCATCATGCCGTTCCATTTTCCGTCTATTTGTTAAGAGAAAAGGGCAGGAAAAGAAACTGGTTTCCCTGAATCACGAAAATTGCTTTCCCTAAACCACCTGCAGTTTTTATTCGTTTCGCTTGAAGGTGTTCGGGCGCGTGTTTTTGTTTTTTTTCCATTCAACCTTTCCCGCCAGGACGGCTGACGGTCAGTTTGCACTGGCGGTGACTTCAAAGCAATTCTGCAGCACCTCAAAGAGAAATGTCGTATTTGTCCACTTTGCAGCAGTAGCGCTATATGAAATGTGTCAACGGCGTTTAATGGATAAGAACCCAGCAGATTAGTAGGATATTTCTTGTTGACAAATATCATGACGGCTGATAATCCGCCGCTGAGGTTTTGAGCAAACATAAACCTATAGCACTTAGCAAACTTTAGAGGTCCAGCTCTACAGAAGCAGTTACACACAACATTCTTTGATCAGCTCAGCTAGTAAATGTCCGATTGTGCAAGACCTCACATCAAAAGAGGAGCCGGCTGATAGCACCAACATTGGCTATTGTTTCATTAATAACACGACAAACTGTGTCTTTCACACCCGAAATCTCGCCTCACGGACCTCCTAATATGCAAAAAAGGAAAAGAAACAGTATCTTGCAAGTGAATGTAGTTTCGCTATTTCTCGTTTCCGAATCCAAACTGCTAACTAATAGGACATTGTCCGTTGTCTGTGTTTTACAATACAGCACTCATGTAACACATATTAGAGTTGTTGTTATAGTTTTCTATTGTTCTTCATCCCTACTACATGGCTGCATATAAACTCGTTTGAATCTAAGAATTCCAGCAATGTTGACAACGGCTTTGAGTCCCAAATAAAGTGAAGAAAGATGGGAGTGCGCAGATGATGACAACGATGAAGAAGAAGAAGATGGGAGGAGAAGGAGAAGAAGATGACAAGCAAAAAGAGTTTTTTTTTGTTTTTTTTTTTAAGCACAAAACAAAGAAGAAGAAAATAAAGAAAAATAGAGGGAGAGAAAAAAAAAAAAAAAGAAAACGAAAAAAAAAAGTCCGAACTAATGGAAATCATCTTTTCTTTATCGGCTGGAAGGCTGTATA
>JBCEWB010855616.1:7500-10608 GCA_039654565.1 Peronia peronii
CCATCGGCTTGCAATTTATATTTCCATATCATACAGTACTTTTAATCAGTGTGTTTGTTTTCCCGGTGTTTGTAGAACATTAAATAAAAATTGCAAATGAAGTAAGGACTCATTAGATTTGGATAATTCATTGTGAACATTTTCATGCTCATTTTGAATTCAGTTCCCGAGTGGTTCCTTTATATAATTACAGCTACAGTTACATCGGTATACGTTTGTTTACGGAAATATGAATTAACGATTTGTCAACATTGTTTTTATTGAAAGGTCCGTTATACTGAAGATTCCATAATAATATTATTAAAGGTTCCTGGGTAATACCGACTGGCATTCCGTTAGCAAGTCCCCGTTATCTTTTGACTTTGTGATTAAAGCTCCATTGAAAAGGCATATCTCAATATTGTCATATGACAGATCAGTGATGACACCTGTTGTAGTCCGTACCGCACTGTCAGTTATCACTCATCTCTTCCTCCCCATCCCCCATCCCCCTTTCAAGCGTCCTTTGTTACCTGCAATGACTAAGCAGGAGATCAGAGAATTGAAGCGGATTAGAAGATTATTCAAACACCAAACTCAGGCTTTTAAGATCAGAATAGCAAGAAAAAAAAAAGTGTGGCAGATGAAGTTAGATACGATCATGGTTATTACTGTGGAGTTTTGAAGTGCACACATATAACAGGCTATAAATCTACAGCAAAACCCATAAAAGGTTTATGAATTCATAAACCACGGAATGTATCCATCTGAAACCACACACGAACAGAGCTAGTGGAGTCACTCAAAGTATCATTTCGAGGGTATTCCTCAAAAGATTCTTGGAATTCGAATTTAGTTTATACAACAAAATTCATTTACACCAAAAATACCCCCCCCCCTCCTTTCTCTCACAATAAATTTATTATTCATACTATATAATGTGGTCTTTTGATCTTAAAAAAGTAGGATTATCTCGGTTTTACGTGCCCGCCCGTTTTCATAAGAAAAAATTTTATGGTTAGAAATTTGAAAATCCGAAATTTTACCCTGACAACCCCGTTTGCGCCTGCTCTTCATCAGATGTTTTAAAACTGCTATAGGTCTTTTAATATGACTAACGTACATATGAGATCTCCAGAATATAATCGCTTTTATCCGAGAAGTCTAGACGTCGGGCTTCCCTACTCAAGGAGCCACGCTACCTTCGAGTCACTGAATAAAAATGAAGGTTCTTATCTTCTGATCTTTCTCCTTCCCCCCTTCCCCCTCCTCCCCCCCCCCTCCAGTTGGATTCCAACTCGCAAGACTTTTCACACTATCATCAAGAGGCAGACGTGTGACCGCTCGGCCACGGTGGGGCTTTCTTTCACTCACTATACATTACACCATGTTCTCTTTATGCCATTCAGCGATCTGCGGATGGCCATCTCGATCTCGGCAGATCACTATATAACATCAACATTATATCTCAGAATGTCTCTCTGTCTCTCCCCGCCTCCGAAGTATCGATTCCTTTGCTCAGCTGTGCGTGTATAAAGGCGTAATTGTGAGACACTATGCGATGAAATCAGGCACTTGTCAAACTGAGACAACCAGAGACATCTTTTTTTTTTTCAACCGTCACTGAATTTTTTTCCGCAAATTTTATTTTATCATAAAACCCTCTATGCCCATTGAAAGAACTAAATTTGCGATAGAACTAAATTTCCTAAAAACACAATTATATGGCATAAGCATATTTCAGAACTAAGTTTCCTGAAATATATTGCATACAAAAATCGTAACTAAACGCCGTGACCTAAATGAGGCTCAATAAGACTTAACAAAATTGGTCGGCCACGTTCTCGGGGAATTCAGCTACCAGAAAACATCATCCCTATCGCCTGTCATTGTCAAATCTTTCCTTAAAGATAGAAGAAAGATTTTTTTTCACCAACAGAGAGGGAAATGAATACGTTCTGTTGCGATGCCAGTAACTCAATATTATGCTAAAAAAATTAGCCAGCACCTGTCTCATTGTGTCGGGTCTCATATAAGAAAGAGTAAGGCTGAAAACATGCTGCTCCGTGCAATTAACAGTCACCAAAAGGTAGGTTGCTGTCGGAGGAAAACGTATGCAACGTGAATCCGTGAGACTATCGCCTTCGTTTGTATTACGCACAGGTGAATTAAAAAAATAGTAATAATAAAAATGACTTTATACGCAATAAATCGCAAAATCTTCCCACCCTTACCTAATTTCTGGTGGCTGATTTCAAATCTGTCAACAAAATAAACATTTGATGAAAAAAAAAAGGTTCCAATTTTTAGACACGTGAGCAAAGTTCGTCCGACAAATCGAAGAAAATGGAGCATGTCGAACATCAATCTGACTGACCTCTGCCAGTCGGCGACAGTCGGAGATGACTATAATTATAGTGTCCGTTTTGTCTATTTTGTCTCCGATTTTTGTGGATTGTCGGACGAGTATGTTTTCTGCCTTATACCTTCATCTGTCTCCTCTAATCCTTCTCTTCAACGAAGAATATCTCCTCTTGTGTTCACCATACTTCCTCCATCATTATTTTAGGAAGAAGAAGAAATGCCTACTGCTATTGACACCCACTCCAATATTTCCCCCTCCCCCCCCCCCCTCCTTCCCTATCGACTCTCCATTATTTTTTCAAGCCTTTCAATCATAATAAAGTGGGATTGTCTCTGATTTTAATGGTTGCCTGTTTTTGAAGGGAATTTTGGGGGGTACAAATTTGGAATTTGGAAATATTGCCTGAACAGCGGCGTCTCCGCCTACTCTTCGTTGATTTTTGATTGCCGAGGGATTTTTAACGTGCCTAACGGACACAGGGGATATATATTCGTCCTTATCCGACAAGGCTAGACGTCGGGTTTCCCCAACCAAGAAGCCAGATGACCGTTGAGTCACTGACAAAGTGTAGATTTCAAACTTTCGTATCTTTCTCATCCCACGATGGCAGGATCCCCCAGTCGAACTGGCAACCCACGACGTAATTCAGCACGAAGCGGATGCCAAATCACATGGCCACGGAGACTCCCCCACCTCTCCCTCCCTCCACACTCCCCTCCCCCCTCCCCCCACGGTTACATATCTTTATCCTGCTCTCGGGTAGC
>JBCEWB010855727.1:5048-15990 GCA_039654565.1 Peronia peronii
CCCCCCCCCCCCCAACCCCTTCCCTGGCAAAAAGGGTTGTTTTTGGGGGGGGATCAGGAGAGTTGGTTTCCCCCCCCCCCCCCCCCAAACAAAAAAGAATTTAATCATTTTAATCCAAGAGTATCCGCAGTTGATGTAAGAAGCTGTAGATATGTATATTATGAATGTGCATGTATGTAGATGTACAGAGAATTGTGGTTAAACTTGGGTAGATGAGCTAATGACAAGGTAACAGTTTGGAGTAGATTGAACAATATGAAGTGTTTTAGTATAAATTTAGTAACAGTCTGATATGTATGCAGTCAATTGCAGCAAAGTAATGTAGTGTATGTATTCTACGGTGGCAGTGTAATGTGTATGTAGTGTCAGATAGCAGTGTGATGTATATGTAACTTTAGATAGAAATGCGATGTGCATATAGTGTATGGTCATCAAAGAGCGACGTGTTTACAGTCTGAGGTAGCGATGTACTGTGCATGTAATCTGTGAAAGTAGTGCGATGTCTATTATATAATCTGTGGTAACAATCCCATGTGTATGTAGCGTTTGGTAACATTAATAATGTCATGTATATACAGTGCATGGAAACAGTATAATGTTCATGTTGTCTTGGGTAGCAATGTGTAAAGTTAAAACCACTGGGACAGATGACATTGTAAAGTGTATGTAAGTGACCATGAACATTACACTTATCTTGGACAGACGAAAACGTAAAGTGTATGTAAGTGATCATAAACATTACAAACAAGTATAACTCTGTATGTCTTAGTGAAACGCTTACTTTGCAGTGTGAAATAATATTGGCGAATGAAGTCTATAACTACAGTTGGAAGAAGCCACTCATAGTCCTTACTCAATTGACCACAACTTGGTAATATCACCACGGTTGTATCGAAATGTCTTTCACAACTGACCTGCATTTGCTCAGATGTAACTTATGATGTTATTTCTCTAACTACACCAGTATCGAAAGAAAAGTAGTCATATTATGTGTTATTATTCTCTCTTACAAACCAATGAATAGAACAGGCATCTAAGATTATCAAGAACTTGTGTACAAATGTACAGATTGAGATTTAAAATGCTGGCCAGATTTTAATGTTGCTTCCGTTTAGGAAGCCAAGACGAAAAGTCTTGTTTACGGAGGTCCAATCTCTAAAGAGTTAAAATCAACTCAATAACCTGGTGCTTCTTTCTGTTGTTCTAATGTTGTTTTGTAACGGAACACTGTTGTTGTTGTTTTTTTAAATAATTTTTTTAATATGGTGTGTGTGCACAATTTTTAATGAGAAAATATACCTAATCAGCTATGTGAATAAAGTTCTAATAGGAAAAAAAAATAAAATCTGGGTAGCAGATGTTAGTTTTTATATGCTTCAAATCTGAACTGATTCTTAATGCTGACTTAACGTCGTTTGCTCCATATGAAGGGCTTCTTATGGAGTGGGCAGGCTGTAAATAAACGTAAATAAATAAACAAACGAACAAACAAAAATAAGTAAATAAATTCATACATTTTGCCAATCTTGCCCTATAGAAAACTTTGGGATTTTGGCTCTATGTACATATTGTGTAGGAAAAAGGTGAATTGAGAGAGAGAGAGAGACTCTAGCAAGAGTTAGCTAGTCATTTGTGACGTGTTTTGTGATCTGCATTATCATGTGAACATCTGAAATATTATTTGTAGCCTACTCAGTTCAGTACAAATCACCAGTGTCATAGGCAGATTGTTTATCTCAGAGATAGCAAACTTCCCGATTGAGGCAGGTCGATTTTCTTTTGCTCCCTACTACATCATTCAAATTCCAAAGACAAAGAATGATACAAAATCTTCGACTAGAAAACAGTACCAAAGTACTTTGACTAACTCATGTTTTCACTCGCCTTTTTTTTTTTTAGTCAGTCAATTGTACATCTTACACAGATTATCTTTCCAATTGTTCTAATAGTCGATTTGAAACAGTTCTCGTCCTCCCATGAAAAACAGACTGAAATGAGATGGACAATCTGCCGATGACTATGACAGAAGGGGAGAGTGAGTCTTGGATGTGACGTCGTGGCTTTTGAGAGTTGTAGTACCCTGCATTATGATTTTATTTTTTATCTTAAGTGACTTTTTGCTAATGTGACTTTCTAATAAACTACTGTTGACAATACTTCTGCTGGTATATTTGTTTATTCATAATAAAGGTCAATCATATTGTAATGCCTATAAGACAATGGCCTAAATCATCTTTGACCATTTTAAAGAAAAAACAGAGAATAGAGTTTTATTTCACTATATAGGTGGGGTTTCGTTTTAAGGGTAAAGCTGTTAGTGAAATTCGGTGTTGGAAAACAGTTGATTTAAGAATAAGGTAGTCAAAAAATTCAAAGTATTCAGTTATCGCCTGAACTCAATTTGGCCAAAAACATGGCTTGGGCAATACCATCGCATGAACATGACGACATAATGTGAACATGACGAGACTCACGTCAGCGTTACACATAACTGCTAGGGGAAACTTTGCTATTTGCTCTTTCTTCTTTCCACTATATTTTATCAATAATTAATACTCAACCGACAACCAACAGTTCGAGCTAACAAATGTGCTAGAGCAGGTAAAGGTGGCTGTGGGGAGCGGAAGGAATTATGAGAAGAAATAAGTTGTTTTGTCACTGAGACCACACACTAGTTGCAAGAAAAACAACTTCATTTCCCTCCATAATCAAAGACATAAGAACAAAGACACGGCAAACATATTTCGTGCCCCTTCGGCTGTGATAAATATAACTAAATGTACCTGTAAATAAGTAATTTTCATTTTCTCGGAGTTACTCCTTCTTGATCTCCTTCTGTTACTATGCTTAAAATACCCTGTCTCCGTCAGACATCAGTGATCGTGCTTCCCATTCCTCTTAGTCCGCTTGCTCGAAATTCACATTGTTGGGTACTGTACGATTACCGGAACCACAACCAAAAGGCATCATAGCCCACTACAATCCACTGTTGCATCGTCGCCTCAGTTCACAATTGTTGTATGTTCCTTGTTAATAATTTTGAATAATCGTGCATTGATGTTTTCATTTTACACGCAATACAGAGGACCCACAACAAACATAAAGTGTGCTTGTATAGTCCAGCTATATCCTAACCAAATTAGGAAACGCAGTACAAGGTGAGGGTAATCTATCAATGGGAGATCGTTGTGCTCAGCCCTATTACTTCCCTTTACCAGACACAAGAGGGACTGGACAAAGAGTGTAAAGAGGAAAAAAAAATCACTTCTGCGTTTTTTACTTGAAATATACACCATGAAAAATTCCAAAAACATTATGATGTAAAGAGAATGTTTTCTTCTTATTGTAATAATTTTTTCAACTTTTTTTGGCGATCGCTCTTTCGAATGATAAGGTGTAAAGGGATTTTTTCCTCTTTACACCGCTTTGGCTGGGAAAGGGAAGTAATTCGGCTGGTCAAAATGATCTCCCCTTACACGAATCCCTCTTTTGGGAGGGGCAGATAATCTGCGAAACGATCTCCGATTCACGTAACGTTAATTTTCGAAAATGTGAACTGTGATGACGACACGTGAAGACTAAGTGGAAAGAACCGCACACCGTCCCCTTTTTACACCTGGGAGAAAACGGCAAATTTGTTTTAAAAGGCTTCTATGCTTTTTGTTCGTTAAAAAATGTTATTGATTCAAACCATTGCTTTGAATAACAACAGTCGCTGTTTCCTCTGATCTTTTATGGTGGGGGACAGTTAAGGCTCAGAACTAAACCCTTGAACTGTAACTTTGAAAATAGAGTGTAGTCAAATCTTGGCTCCTGTTGTTCTTCCATCTTTCTTTCCAGATGTGATACAGCAGCAGCTCAATAGAACTGCATGTAAAATAAATGAAAATTTTGAGTAACCAGAAGTTTATATTAAAAAAGAAAGAAAAAGGTCTCTCGGTAGATCTGTACGGCTCCTGTTGTTCTTCCATCTTTGTTTCCAGATGTGATTCAGCAGCAGCTCAATAGAACTGCATGTAAAATAAATGAAAATTTTGAGTAACCAGAAGTTTATATTAAAAAAAAAAAAAAAAAGAAAGAAAGAAAAAGGCCTCTCGGTAGATCTGTACACTTGTATACATGTATTAACTTAATATACTATACAGTCGATCTCATAATCTCACTGTAAAACCACTTTGTCCAGCTTTCCATTTTCGACCTGCTGAAACTGTAGTCATTGTATTCTACTCTTTAAAGGTTGGCCTGTTGCTGGATGGTTATTTTAGAACAAGGTGGCTGTTATTGTTTGGCTTTGAGCTGTTGACCAATGCGCATGCCATAGAATGGAGCGCGCACACACACACACATTTTCTTAAAAATTCCATATTGAACGTTTTCAACTCTCAATGGATTCCCTTTCATACTTTGCTTTTAAATTTCTTTCCACATAATAAACAATGCACAGAGAGTAATTGTATTTAGTCTATAATTATAACATACCAGTACTCACCCCATGTCGCCATTTGTAGAGCATTATCAAAATGTCATGCTAAAATTTAGACATTTCTGGGAGGCTTTCAGGGTTAAACCTGTGGTCCAAGGCGCTAACAAAAACATACGTGACGTGAATATTATGTCTCCATTCGGTTTCATATTAAGTTGGTCAACGAATGGAAATTCTCAGCATTTTGCTGATACTGATACACAACCGTTAAAACAAGGGAGCGAAATAAAGAAAATAAATCTAGTCAACAGATTAAAAAACAGTAAGAAAACAGGAAGCTGAAAAAAAGGAGAAGAAAAGAAATGAACAACAACAAACAAACAAAAACAACAACTACATCAACAAACAAACAAACAAATAAAAAATTACAGAAGGCGGCTAAGAATTCGTCAGAAATAATTTCGAAAAAAAAAAAAAAGCTAAAATGATAATCAGAAAAAGAATCAGAAGAAAAAGACAGACAAGTTTGTAGAGGAATGAAAGGCTGGCGCCTAAAGACAAAAGGGGCGCCGTGGTTGACGGGTTGGGTGACTGTCTGTTTATGAAATTAATGTGAGTTCGAAATCTACTGGCAGATGGGAAAGATTCAAGGCTGCTTTTTGTCAGTGACTCAACAGCCCTCAGGCTTCTTTTCGTTAGGAAAGTCCGACGTTTAGCCGAGATAAACCTACTCGTGGGACTGAAAGACTGTTAAACACAACATCAACAAAAACGAAAACAACAACAACAAAAAAAAAGAGAGAGAGACCGAGAGCGAAAGAGAGAGAGAGAAAGAGAGAGAGAACATTTTTTTAATGAACGGTCATTACTATAATGCATAAACACATACACACACGAACGTTCAGACACACAAGCAGTAAGAATGTAAAGAGGGAAGGCACAATAAAGAGGAGCTGAGAGGTGGGGGGATATGTCAAATGATAGATCAAAAGAAAAATTAAGAAGGATTGAAGAGGAATCAAAGTGAGAAAAATTAATGTTAAAATATAGTAATAATAAGGTAACAGAGAGATCTTAAGAAAAGGGCTTTTATTTAACGAAAATAAAGGGATGTCAATCAACAACATACAAGATCGAGTGATTATTTAGCGCGGCTTTCAACCCCAGTATGATGGGTGGAAGAGATACGGGGGGGGGGGGGGGGGGGGGGGGGGATCTCGACCTGGGAATGGCGTTTTAAGTGGTGTTTAAGTTTTATTACTTTAAACAGTCATAAATTATTACTCATTCATTTACATGTCCTTAGAGGTTGCGAGAGGCGCGTGGAACGGATAACTGATGATATTTAAAACAAATTATTGATGGCTCAGTGATTGCTTGTTATGTAATACATGCAGGTGTATTTCATTTTGATTGCTTGTTAAGGAATATGTATATTCCATTGACTGTGATAACTTTATGTAGATTGGATTTGAGATGAGGTCTTTTCATAATAGTATGGAATGTCAGGGGAAGGAACTAAATTATATTAAAGATTGTCCCCTTTCAGATGGGGAAAGGCATTGGGGGATTGGGAAAGGCTGTACATGCATTCTATACTGTAGTGTAATGTCACACAAGTGACATGGTTTTATAATATATCGAACGCATGAATGTTGTACGTGTATTTACATGTATATGGCAGTTTAGGGCATGAGCACTCGGGAAAAAGAGAAGGCATGAACGTTGAGTGGCCGAACACGATATGATTATTGTGGGCAATCAGTGAACAGTAGTATTTACTGGTTTGTTACAGCATTATAGTTGTTATTGGTAATGAACAGCAGGATTTACTAGCTTATCATAGCAAATTTAGACTGTATGAGTGTAATGTTACAGGACAAAATATGGGTAACTTACCTCATCCCCTACTCTACACTACCCTTACTCCTGCCAATATCCCTAAGCCAAACCCCAAAACAAACCCTACCCCTTACCTTCCCCTAACCCTACCTTTAACCCTCTTCCTAACCCTAACCCTAATCCTAACTCTAACCCTAACACTAACCCAAACCCTGACCCAAACTCAAACCCAAACTCTAACTCTAACCCTAATCCTAACCCAAACTCTTATCCTAATCCTAACGGATAAAGGAGAATATATTTCGGAGGTCCTATGTGTTACGCACATTAAAGAACCTTTTTCAGTTCAAAATCGATGAAGTGTGGGCCGGATGCCGCTGTCCAGGCAAAATTCCAAATTTCAGATTTCTACCCACAAAAATTCTCAGCGAAAACAAGCATCCACTTAAAGCCGAGATAATCTTACTTTCTTAAGATTGAAAGGCTTAAGAAAAACAGTAGCAGACACGTAAAGCAAGAGAACTAACAGCTAAGCTGTCTGGTAGCCAGTTATTGTCCACTTCCCTCCCCTTCTCTCCTCACCTTATGACATTTTAAACCAAATCATTTGGACTCCCTATGTAAATCCCTCGGGTCTATTCGGACTTATTGTCATTTTCCCCCTCCGACTTTTGAATCAACTTGTAACCTTATTCAACATGAACGCTGTTTAACTTAAATTTGTTCATTATGATATTTGATAGAAGGAAAAATCAGACAATAATAATAATAATGATAATACATGTAATAAACGGGAGTGTCTATAGCAGCCTATAATTCCCGATCTAGGCTAATTGAAGGAGATGCTCTTGCAAAATATATCTTGCGTACGTCATCAATTGAGAGTGAAGGGTTAATCTAACTCCACCACGTCTACATCTTTATATAATCTCTCTTCTGTTCCTTGTATCGTGTGTGTGTATGTATCTTTTTGACAGAAAGTGTATTTTTCTGTTTGTTTTTTGTTGCTGTTGTTTTCTTTTCTTTTCTTTTTTTAGTTGAAGGAGATTAAACTTAAAATGCAGGAAGAGGCTTCTTTAAAAAAAAAGTTAGGACAAAAAGATATAAGAATCCGTTTGTACCATCATCAGTAAGACTATTACAGAATCTGAACGAATGAATGTAAATGTAAGCTGTCGCACATTGTTTATGCACAAGTATATTATCATATGAATGTATGAATTTATGCTTGTTATATATAGGTATGTAGATGTGTATATGTATGTGTGTGCATGTCTGTAGGTGCGTGTGTCTCTGTGTGTATGTGTGTGATACGTGTGTATGGAGATGTAAGTATGGAGGTACATACGTATGCATATGGAAATTTAATATGGAAATTGTTAATGTATCTTTGTGCTGTGTATTCTTCATAAATTTTTTGTTTCAATTATTCTCTGCACTGGTCAAAATGTATTTCCTTATGGACAAATAAACTATTCGTATTCGTATTCGAGATTTAAAATGGAGAGATCTAAATCTAGATCTATACAGGTACCTCATTCAGTTTTTCAAATAAAAAAGATCGTCGATATTGGTGATAAAATTAGACCATCACGAATTCATTGTTTAGCATAGTTTTAGCTAAACGTGATTAAAACTGCACGCATATACCTCCCAAACCTTCCCAAAGAAACACGACGCGGACTTAAAACTTCACGGCTACATGAAAAATTCAGACAATGACACCGACTGAATAAGTCCGGCTAGACTTCGAGACAATACGGACTCAAGTCCGGCTAGCCATGGTCTTATTAATTGAACATAAACTGAAATTCCTGAAAAGAGGGCCATGGCCCCAACCCTTGTTAAAAGCCATAAACAAATAAACAAGGGTCCAGGTAGAGAGATGTGGGAGATGTCAGAGGAAAACAGAGATCCACAGTACAAGTGACAGAGGGGAGGGTTAAAGAAGAAAGGAAGACGAGAAAATTATCACTAATGCTGTAACAGCGCAACCTGACATGAAAATCAGTATTTTCAATAACTTAAAAATTGGAAAGAAAAACCACTCTATAATGTCGCAGAAACATTACAGAGGACAGAGGGATCTATGAAGATGGATTTATGGCCCCATATAATACTGCCCTGGATTTGTAGCGAGTAAATAATAAGTAACTAGTTATACAATAATTACTTAACATTGATATGGTTCCAAATCTCAATATTCCAACTAAGACAGACGGATATAACTGAGGGGCGGACTATATACGATCACGACAGAGCGGCCGAAGAGCGAGCGATTATACAGACGCAACAGAGGGATGGACACGACAGAGAGACGGGATATACGGACACGGCAGATGAACAGACTATACGAAAACGACAGAGGGACCGACATGACAGAAGGACCGACACGACAGAATGTCGTACACGATAGAAGGAATGTCACGATGGAGGGACGGACTATGCAGAGACGACAGAGGGATGAACTATAAGAACACGGCAGCGGGAAGTACTATAAAGATACGGCAGGGAGGAGGAGGGGGGGGGGGGGAGCGGACTATACAGACAAGACAGACCGACGGACTATGGTACTCCCCTTCCTCGTATCCTTCTTCCTCAACACGTAGGGGCTCTTTAGCGGAGACTACTGTATCCAAACCTTCTGTCCACAATGAGATCCATACTCCTTTATGTCACTCGACGGCCAAATTTTCCAACCGTTGGCTCTTCCTCGGGACAAAAAAAAAAAGCATATAAAATGTAAATAGCGTATTGTTGAGGAGAAACTTTTCAATTTTTAACACTATTACAATATTACATCCTCTAATTTACAATGGTCAGATGAATTTCTAAGATTTTTATGTTGTCATTCTATCATTCGCTCGATGTGTATAAAGCTTTATCCCTAAGAGTGACATCATCGAACATTGCGCTTTCTTTTACCTTGGGAGCAAATTGTGCTCTCCTCTTGATTAAGTAATAGGGCTAAAGTCACCAAAGAACGACTTACATGAATACCTAATTACGTGCACAATAGAATAATAACCCAGATGTAGGCGTATAGTTGTGAACAAAAATATCTAAATCTTTTGAAGACCATTTACAGTGATACTAGAAAAATTAGGAGTAGGCGGAAAGATATGCACTACTTGCTAAAAGTTAGTAAAAGGGAGATTTCTTAAAGGTCCAGAGTACATCCATGGGCACCCCATTTGTTCCATCATGTGCAAATTTATTCATGCGGTCATTGTTTTGAAGAAAAAAGATTGTAATGAACAGAGATATATATGTAATTCAATAGCTGTGGTTTTAGATACAATGTATTGCTATTTAGATGACATCCTGTTACTATATCCAAACAACGAGGAAAATCTGAAGCTATTTGAAAACAACCCTAATGCAATTCACAACACAATGATTAATTTTAATATGTCATTTTGAAAAGAATGGACTTCCTTTTTGGATGTCCAGCTTAATATCAATGGAAATAGATTTTGTACTGATATATATATAAAAAGCCCCCTGACGTTCATAATAAGTTACATCCCTCCTCATATCACCTTAGGCAGATTCTTATGTTCATAGTCCATAGCGGCTTTCTCCGCTCGGAAGGATATGCTCTAACAATGATCTCTTCTCCAAAAGAAGCCAAGAGTATTGTCGTCATCATCGTCGTCATCAACAGTTTATAAAAATGTCTTAAAATCTAAGACGACTGTCTACCGGCAGCTAATCAAACACGTTTAAAAGAGCAAACAAAAAACAAACAAACAAAACCATACACAAAAACAACAACAACAACAAAAAGCAATATGAAGAACTTGATATTGAACAAGCTGATGTCACTAGCTAAATTTTCAAACCTCATTGACTCTTCGTCAGGGCAATAAAGAAATCATATCATAACGTCATCATCATCCACATCATCAGTAGCATTCCCGGCAATACAGAAATTTGTGTAGTAAGGATAAATACATACAAAATACAACACTAATGTTCCTAACTCAAACACTCATTGACTCAGCCAGACACCAGCGCCAAGTCAATAAAGCCATCCGGAAGAAACGAACCAATGTCAACATGTGGCAAGAACTGAAAAAGTGCTGCAGTTTCAAATTTTATTTTTATAACAGATTTTTATAACAAGTAACATTGGCTTAGCTGTGCTCTGAAACAACCGATACAAGTCCAAAACGGATCAAAACACATCAGACCGTGTTGGCTGTCGGAGGTCAGAGGTCGGCGTCGCCAACTCAGAGCCGGGGTGAAGGTCACTCTGTAAAACATCAATGGTGTGAGAAAGTGGGGGCTAAGATGCCAGTTGTTCTAGATTGTGTTTGTCCTAGCTTCCTCCTACCGTCTGAACAGCCTAGTGAACTTACCATCTTTTGTTTGCCCCTCTATATTTCTTGCGAGTACAGCGTTTGTGACACCTCTTGAGTAGCCAATGACTGTGAGGGTGCTCCCAATAACAGAGTCGAAGACACATTTTCTTAGGGTCAAGACATAGATCTTGGGGTGTGTTGTTTGTCTGGACCGCTACACCGAGCAGGAGAACCATGAGTAGGATACCGACAGCCGTCATCAGCTGCAGAAAAATTATCAAATAGGTCCAGTTAGAGAGAGAGAGAGAGAGCGAAAGAGAGAAAATGACACTTTGAAATAGGCTGTCATACAGACACAAATCTGTTAAAA
>JBCEWB010855947.1:0-15989 GCA_039654565.1 Peronia peronii
TCTTACCGTGTTTGACACAATATAGCCGTAATCGTGCTGATGTGTCGTTAAACCCCAACACAAACAAACAAACAATCCATCCATCCATCCACCCATCCACCATCCATCTAGCCATGCAGCCATCCCACCAGAAATCTATCAGTTAAACAGCTGTCTGTCTTTCTGTGTCTGTTTAACTTAGTCTGACCGCTTGTCGTCTATGTCTTGACTACTTGCGGTATTTTCATTCATATTTTCATTTTGTCATCTGTAGAAAGAGGTACGTCCAATTAAGACCTTCTCTAGCAACACTTTTTTTTCTCTCTCTCTCTCTCTCTCCTTCTCTTCTATATTTCTTTCCATCTCTTCCCCCACCCCGCCCCCAACCCCCCCCCCCCACCCTCTCTCTCTCCCCCTCTCTCTCTACCCTCCTTTCACTTCATCACTACTCTGAGATTGTAGTCAATTTCTTGTTCTCACTAGCACAAAGGATTAGATATAAGACCTTTTCAAGCAACGCCATTTACTGATTCGCTTTCTCTCTCTCTTCCATCTCCTCCTCCGCCTCCCACCCCCAATCCTTCCTCCCCTGTTTCTCTCTCATTTAGTCAATCCCTGAGAGTGTAGTTTATTCCATGTTCTAATGAGCACAACAAAGAATTAGATGTTGTATTAACACTGAATGTACTTATCTGTTCTATAAATCTGCAACAAAACAACAAAAGGCTTATGGATTCGAAAGTTGAGGGGCGCACTGGCTCGCACGCTGTGGTTTGGTGTCTGCTTCAGGGTGAAAACAACTCACTTCGGTGAGGTTGCGGATTCTGGCCACCGCCAGGCTCGACTCGCGGGTCCTCCCATTGAGATATGGAAGGACACGAAGATAAAAAAAACCTGCATTTTTTCAGTGACTCAATGGTCCCCTGGCATCCTCTGGATAGGAAAGCCCAACGTCTAGCCTTCTTGGATAAGGGCAAATATATTTCGGAGGCCCCGTGTGTACGTTACGCACGTTAAAGAACCCTTGGTAGTTCAAAATCGATGAAAGAGTAGCCTGCGTGCCGCTGTCCGGACAAAATTTCCAGATTCCAAATTTCTACCCACAAAAATTCTCAGCAAAAACAGGCAAACTCATAAAAAGCCGAGATAATCCTATTTTCTTAGGATTGAAAGGCTTAAGGAGAAACAAACAAAAACAGCTGAATGTATCCATATGAAATTTGGTACACAACATTGTTACATACAAATCTGTGTTTCTGTTTACATAGCGTACTATGTTTGAAGTTATTCTAAGAAGGCGATAATAATTGAATAATAAACTCGTGAGAGTGTTTGATCCGAATGGTACGTTCGATAGAATGACGCGTTCAAAATATCAAACACGTTTTCCTTGAATAGCATTCAGTTTAATCATCAAACATACCAACATCAAGCTGCCCACGCTTGCCATACACTTTGAGTCGCAGGGAAGTATCAGTTTGACCTCGTAAAAAGGCCCCCATGAAGCCGTGGGTTCTGTTCTAGTAGCCTATATTTCCAAAAGACTTTGATCGCACTAACAGGAGACACTCAGGCATTCTATATGTCCTTCTGTTGTTTTTTTTTTAGAGCCGAGATGCTTTCTTTGTTTTTAGAATCCGTGTCAGTTAACCGTTAGGAAGAGACATGACAAAATTTCAGCGGTGACATGGACTTGATGGTAATTTATGTCTGCCGTTACCGCTAAGTTCCAAACAGCGAAAGCACCCAAGAGACAGAAGCACGCCAAACCTGGGCGACTATAAACGTATGAAATAAATCGATTACATATAAAATATAAAAAAAAAGAATCGGCTAATGAGCGTGTTCGAGGGGGTCTTCGTGGCCATGTGGTTTGGCGTCTGCTCGGTGGTGAAAACAACTCACGTCGTGAGGTGTGGGTTCGACTCGTGGGTCCTCCCATTGAAGGATGGAAGGACACGAAGATCGAAACCTGCTTTTTTTTCAGTAATAGTCCCCTGGCTTTTTTCGGGTAGGGAAACCCCACATCTAGGCTTCTCGGATAAGGGCAAATATACTTCGGAGGTCCCTGTTTACGTTACGCTAGGCACGTTAAAGAACCCTTGGCAGTTCAAAATCGATGAAGACTGGGCAGGCAAAATTTCAAATTCCAAACTTTTACCCACAAAAATTTTCACCAAAAACAGCCAGCCATTTAGAGCCGAGATAATCCCGCTTTTTTTTTCGGATTGAAAGGCTTAAGAAAAAAACAAACGAATATGTCCCGTATCTTTAATGCTCATGTGGTGGTCGTCAATGCTTCGTTTAGTTAACATTGGAAGATGCCACGTTACCGAGATGCTCGGCTTCTTTATTTGCATTAAAGAACATATTGCGACATGACCAGTTACCACAGTATGGGTCGTTATCGTGCAGTTTATCATTTCAATGACCAAAATAAACAAGGCAAGAAAGAACAATGAATAGTTTTCTATGCATTTTCATTAAAAGAAAAAATTAAGAAAACGATATTTTGTACATTTGTTTAGAATCCGATTTTACCTACCAGACAGTCAAATCTCTGGAAACATGTAAATACAAAATAATAATAATAATAATAAATAAAATTGATCAATGTTGATTGTTTGAATACTTTCATTCCTGTTCCTGCCGTCTTTTATGTTTATTTGACAATCGTTCTAACAGTAATTTTTTTATCCCTTTTTTCAGTCCAGTTAATTGCATTTACCTTTATATCACTACCTTGTAAACGACAAATAAAACAGTTTAATATTCGGAATTCTTGTCGCAGAGACAAATTTTCTAGGTGCACAGTCTACGCTGCATGTTATGTTTTAACATCTGGACATAAGAGAACGAAGGAAGGCCTCGAAGAACAATTGCTAACCATAATTTCAGCATTAAAAAACTTGTGGATTACAATTCTATAACGGTTTAATTCAGTAAGATAAGGCAATATTTAGTTCTCTCATTACCATTGGCATACATGCGTAATTCTTTAAATATTGATTTAGAATAAGGTACCCATGTATATACATATATATAATCAATTATACAGGATCTGCCATAGTCCTCACATCAGTATAAGCTGAGCTGCCAGTGAAACATGGATCTATCGCGAAGATATACGAAAGTCTTACTGTAAAAAAAAACAAAAATAAGAAAAGAGAGGGAGAAAGAAAGACAGACAGACAGAAAGAAAGAAAAAAGAAAAAGAAAAAAAGAGAGAAAAACATGAAAGGAACATTAATGACATGGCAAGATTGTGTTGGGGTCGTGTCCCAGACCTGACGGCTGACATGTTAAAGAGTACGGTGACCTGACCTCTTTTAATAGTGACGTTGTTTGGGCAGTGTTACTAGTGCGGTTAAAACATTACTGTTTCTAATAATATTACTGCTCCTCCACTTAACCTACTGTTACTAGCTATTGCATCTTCTCTCACAACAAAATCATTAATATTAGGGACTGATAATATATTGAAAGCAACATAATTTTTAGCCTGCTACAGACTGTTAACACATAACATGATAATTTCCAGACAGTACAAAAATTACCAATGTTGTACTACTTCTTTCGTTACATTAATATTACCTATTGACAACTTTATTCTACTGAGCACTCAGTTTTTGTAATCATCACTTTGTAATCATAATGGACTTGTCCTGAATCTCCACGATGTAAAGCCGATTGTAAAGAACGGTGCAAAATAACGGGTCCTTTCAAATTACAGTTCACATACGAAAGCCTATAAGAACTAAGATTTATAAATCTTTAAACTGGTTATCAGTAAGGTATAATACGTATTCTTGTGTAAAACCCCAACACCAACAGTCAATTCTTTAAATAGGACTTCCATATTATCTTGCATTTACTTCGAGATGGGTCATCGGGTGTTAACCATATTATAGGTTATATTTGTGATTCGTATGCAAAGAGTTAAAAAGCATGGAAAGTTGCGCCGTCCTTCTTGCCTTCTCTATTTCATTTGATGTTTCAACCTGTAGCTATCAATAGTATGTCATATTAACTGTTCAAGGCACAGCAAGTACGATAATATAGAGAAGGCAATTGAATGCTTTCCATTAGGTGACAGCAGTCACAATGTTAAGCAAACAGCCTTTTCATTACCACTACATAGTCACCGGGAGACAATTGATTCCGTTGCCCTACTTACTACTATTTACACTGTTTTTGATTACCTGTATTGTTATTTCTACCATCACTATATTTCCTCTGTCATCGTCAATAATGCATTTTTTTTTAAAATTCTGTATGAGTATTATTTCTTTATTTTTCTTTCTTTTTTTTTTTTTTTTTTTTTGTTACGGTTACGTACAACAGTTTAAAGGACTACAACTGTGTTTATTTACAATTACACGCATTGTTATTCTTACTATTAAGAGAACAGGCTACTTCAACTATCACTACAGGGCGATACTAACAGTAACAAAGACACAACGAATTAACATCTTGATCCGCATTTATTGTTGTTGTTATTGTTGTTGTTGTTGTTGTTGTTGTTGTTATGTGTGTATCTTTTTGTGTGTGTTTGTACATGTATGTACATGTGCGTTTTGACCCACATAACAATCAGACTAAAATACGAACTTGATACCTAAATAAAGGAGCTAGGGATTAAAACAACAACTAGCACTACAGAAACGATGGAGACAGTTCTTATTAATTATGTCACATTCCATGGCTGGTTTGGCTATCACCACCAGCATTAACTAATAGACGCAGTCGTGATGTAAAGCGAACAGCTAATTAGATGCACTCGCTAGACAGTGGTGAGAAATAGCAAGCCTATACAGGACAATTAATGACTCTTCGTGAGGTCGAGAGGGAAAGACGAACTAAAAAAATGGCATCGGCGGGGCAAAGACGTCATCGAATTATTTTGGGAGCAAACTTTCCGTGACTGGATAGAACACATCAGACAGTCGTGAGATGGTACATTCAGGAAGTGAAAATTGTGATGTGGAATTCGTATAGTCTCCCTGTCTTATCTACGTAGCTTTATTAAACCTCACATTCCCCTGAAAATATTTTCATTTATATATTAGATTTTATTTATTTATTTATTTAATTATTTATTCATTTTATTATTTATTTATTCATTCATTCATTCATTCATTCATTCACTTGTTTATGTATTATTTATCATTTACTTATCTATTTATTTGTTTGTCAATTTGTTTAGCTATTTATCTATTTGTTTGTTTTTTGATTATTTATTTTTTTTATTTATCTGTCTTCTATTCATTTACAGTTTGTTCTATCTATTTATTTAATTATTCAATATTTGTTCATTCCTTCTCCGTTCATGCCTAGAATTTCCATAAGTTACATCATAATTAATCTGCTCCCTCAACTACTTTGTAATTTAAACAAAAAGCCCAAAATATTCTTATACATATACCTTCACTTGACCATATTTTCAAGAACATTTTTCTTCCTCATCCCATCTATCAATAACTAATACAGACCTCTCTTGATTTCACCGCTTAACCAATGAGTATTCATTGCAATCTCAGAGCCAAGACCAGCACATGGTAGCTCATAAATTACCTAGAGCTAGTTTACAGATATAAACGTATAGCAGAACTCAAGGTTTCAGGAAAAAAAATCGAACGCGGAAGTACGTCAGAAGTTTACTACGCATTAAATCATTAACACCACCCACTATTATTATTATTTGGAAGGATATACAATAGCAAAGGATTTTAGTCATAAATTTCCTACCCACCGCAGCAAGGTCAAGTCAAGAAGTGAGGTAAACTTCCGGCAGAGGCAAGTTCAAGGTCATGGGCCGATGGGACTTCCCGGGATATTGGTGAACTCTACGTTACGTTCTATATACGTCTTTTCAACCTCCTGGTGGAGGTTATCTCGACGTGAACTTTATCTTTAAATGCGTGACTATGCAGTTTGGTCAGAAGAAATTTTTTAGGAATTTGAAATTCTGGAGGACAGCGGTTCTTCGCCGAACTTTTCATCTGATGTTTTTACTGCCAGTTGTTTGACGTGCGTAAAGTATACACGGGGAATCCAAAATATTTTGCCGTCATCCAAGAGAGCAAGACGTCCACTTCCCTACCCAAGAAGCGAAGGTAGAGAGATAGTTGAGTCACTGAAAAAAAAAATGGACTCTGATCGTTTCCATTCCCACAGTAGGACTCGAATCAGGAACACTTACACCGAGAGGCAAACGCCTAACCGCTTTGCCATGGGCCCGCTGGTTCCTAGTCGATACAATGACATGGCCGAGGTTTAAAGTAATGTAGAGAGAGCAATGTGGCTGTGCCAAATGGATGATTAAATAAAAATCTGACTATTGAGAACAAAACGGCTAGTGTGGAAAGAGCGAGACGGATAGTACCCACTCTTCTCCACGACTTCTTCCACCATACTCTGTTACTTTCACCTCACCATCTTGTATTCAGTACAAATTCATAAGAGTAGTTTTTGCTTGTAGTAGTACTACTGTCGTTGCTGTTGTTGGTGCTGCTGCTCTTTCTAGCTATATCTATCATCATCACTAATCCTCTTGTTGATTTTTCGATGTTTATGTTCTTGATCTAAAAAGCTTTAATCCATACTGTTCTATTATCATAAGGAATCACACCAAGAATAGATGAGACTGTGTGATCATCGAAGCTCTGACCTGAAGGCTCGGCGGGAAGCATAGGGTTTCGCAAGTTTGTTTTTGCTGTTGGTGTTGTTATTGTTGTTGTGGTTGATGCTATTGTATTACGGCATGTTTCTATCAATGTTGGTCGTGTTTTCATTGTTATTGTCTCAATTATCTTTTTGTTGTTGTTGTTTTTGTTTTTGTTGTCGTCATTATCGTCGTTGTTGGTAGTGTTGTTCTCATGATGCAGTATAATCGTGACTGCAAGGTTCTCTACTAGTGCAAATCAAATTAGAGAAATTGACTCCTCTTGTGCAAACCCATGAATTCGTGATGCAGAGTTGACGCATGTACTGTCTGTTGCAGTGCAGATTTTCTTCCATCTTGCTGGAGTTCACTCACCTGTATTTTCAACTGTTGATGACAACAAACATGATGCAAACCGATGCGGTAACATATCCTCAGGAGAAATCAGCTGCTTTATTTGGCTACTTCCAGTTTGTCAGGTTTCTCGGTGTTTTTTTGGCTAGTACAGTAGCAATTCACAAAGATATTTTTTTTTTCACTGATTTGGTGCATCTTGTATCTGGACTGTTGCAAGCCTATTGGCACGTAAAATAATGTGATGGTGATAAAGAACAATCACAAAGAAGACTGACCAGCTCCAACTGCTTGGACGCTGTAGGTCATTCGACCAGTACTGCTGGTTCTTGACAAACAATAATGATATAATGTTTCTCAAGCTCTACAACACGTCATTGCTGATTGTTTCGTGACGAAGAAATGCAGCTGTTTTATTAGGTAATATCATTTAATTTGCTCAAATAATAAATCTCCCCCAAACAGTGTGCTAAACCATTGTATTTCTGCGTCTCTTCTGTATTTTCAATAATCACATATTTGTATTTCACTGATGAATTGTGGAACACTGACTTTGATATTTTACCTGCTCATATATCATAAATGCAAAAAGTATTTCACAGTAATGAAGCACATTTTAAAAAAATAATAATTTGTCACAACAACAAATAATTAACTTTATAAGATCAAACCACCAAACAATCAAGCATTGTTTTAAGAAATGGAACAAGAAAATAGGAAGGAGAGAGAGAGGGAGAAAATCAAAAGGGGACAATTAATATCACTGTGGTCACAGCTGGGAGAATTTTTGACACAGATAAGACGATGACCTTCTCTAACCTGACGCATTGTCTGTGTTTTGAGCGGGCAACTTTAATTGATTCAAATATTTAAAAATATTCAAATAAGCAGCAAAGAGAAATGATACGATTCACAAAACCTGACAACTGCAAAAAGTCGAGGTTGTTTTCTTCAGCGAAACATGATCGATGAATTAAGATAAAGACCTACATTTGAGATAAATGCTTTCATGCACAACTTTAAGGTGATGTCCTTTTACATGAGATGTAAGAACGAAAAGATTGGCATATAATTTTTTATTATTATTATTATTATTATTTTTAATGAAATCATCGAAATTGAAATATCCTAAATGAAATCATTTCAAATCTCCCTTAATGATCTTATCCTTCTTTCCTTCCTTGTTGACCTGAAAGAAGAAAAAAAGTGCACATAATAGAAATTAAAGTACAGTCTGATTGTTTTATTTATTCTTTTTTCTCATGAAGTTATGGAGCTCAGTATAGTGATCTTTTTTCATAATTTTTGGAATTCTGTCTGAGGAATAATATCATATTTGTGCAGGATTTTAATGTTCTCTTCAAAACAAAAGTGACCCCGCGTTCAGAACAAAACAAACGCACAAAACAATACTGGAAACTGAAACCTTCATTTACGTATACGGCTTGATTTGATTGGAAACATTCCAATGACATAATCACATCACTTGGCATTATTATTACATGTATAAGAGAAACCCCTCAATGTCACTATGGCATCTGATTTTTTAAAATATTTTTAAAATTAGTTTTACCATGAACTTTGAAAACTCCAAATAACCACGACCTTTCGTGTAGACATCGAAGACAGTAAAGAACATGTCAGTATTGTGTGTTATAATTTAGTTGCCATCAGGAGCACAAGTATCAACTATGAGATTTCAGCTCACTATTGCTGATACTCTATACCCTGGCTCAACGCTGAACTGAGTACTTCAGAATGACCATCAGAGAGAGCGAGATGGAGCTTTTTTCTTTTCTTTTTTTTTTTTTTTTCTTTTGGTAGCTATGCCTGAGTGATTGTATAACACTCTCATTCTTTTCTCTCAGTGAAAGAACACACTATGAATAAAGATATTTACAGTTATGACATGTATTCGCAAATGGACAAAAATTTAGATCCATCACTGTCTAGTTATCTAGTTCATAAATGAATACAATAGCATAATTAAACATACGTTTTTCGAGTTGACTTTAGGCAGAAGTAGAGCTGGTCATGAAATACCCTCAGGGTGACCAAAGCACAGTAAGAGTGTAAATCATTTGATCCAACAGGCT
This sequence comes from Peronia peronii, assembly GCA_039654565.1. Lineage (NCBI taxonomy): Eukaryota > Metazoa > Mollusca > Gastropoda > Systellommatophora > Onchidiidae > Peronia > Peronia peronii. Next base: position 9,094 of record JBCEWB010855947.1, read on the forward strand.
ATAAAGAATGATTTTTTTTTAAAAGACAAAAAGTAAAGAAGAGGAAGAAAAAAAAAGAGAAAGAAGAAGGAGAAGAAGAAATCGACGTCGACATTAATCCACCTGTGTTTGTAGCAGCGCTGCAGTACGGACATTAAAGAAGAAAAAGAAATCGAAGTCAACATGGAAAGCAACACTTTAGTCCACCTGTGTACGAAGTAGTCTTGTAGTAGAGACATTCATCAGTCAGAGAGAGAACATGGCTGGTACGTCGTTTTGTCAGGATGAATGCTCTGGTCTCTTGTCTCCAAACGCTTAAACACTTGCACTCTTAAACAGTCGTCGCTCTACCTATTCGTCTCTGTCTATTCATCTGTTGTCACGCTTTCTCTCTTCCCTGCATCTCCCCTTCCCCCAGCTGACCATTCCCTTTACCCCTCATCATTTCCTCCCCCTTTTCACAACAACCCCCCCCCCCCCTCTCTCTCTCTCTCTCTCTCTCTCTCTCGGGCTAGCTCGGGCCGAAATGGGCGTGACATTGGTTACCTGCCGTTTTGTATATAAACAAAGCAAAAGAGACTGACCACCTCACCAAGTCCTGAAAGATCCTGCTGTGGTCAAAGACAAGTCCTGTGGTCTCCATCATCCAGGGGATACCTGATATTCCGTCACAGAAAAGGTATCTAACTTATATTTTATATTACCACCCATGTCTGTCTGAGATTCTCTCATTATCAGAGTATCTGTGCATATATTTCACGTTTACCTGGGTATTTCATGTTCATTTATCTCCTTGCAATGATAACAATCTAATAGTTTAACCATGTTTAGCACAGGAGAACTTGTGATAAATTTTAATGACTTTTCACAGGAAATTCTAAGAGAAAGTTAAAACGTGTATTTTAAACAAAATGCAGACATTGGTTGCCGCACTGACCAAAATAAAATAAAATAAGAAAAAAAAACATCAGTTTTAAAAAGTTTGTACATTTATACTTCTCATGGATTGAATTTTATTTAATTTATGACAATATTTACATTATACATTTTATAAAGTTTATTGCGTTTTCAATCACAAAATAACTGCCAGAAAATTCTCTGTGCTTAATTACTTGCCTCTTCTGCAACTGCATTTTATAGACTAATTTAAGCCAATTCGACAGCTGCTTGTCGTCGTTTTTATAAGCAAGGGTGTTTGACAAAGAACCCGATAGAGATGGTACTGGGTTATTATAAAAGGCGAAAAGAGTGCAGTAATTTTTGTTTTTGTTTTTGATTAATCAATTTCTTTTCTTATAAGAACCTTGAACAGCCTTACATATTTGCTGGTCTGTTTATAATGTTATGAAAATATATCTGTCTATATATAATTTTGTCATTTTGTAGCATTGTGCCATTTTTCAACAAGCAACCAAAATGAGGACACAAACAATGCTCGTTCTGGCTGTCATCTGCTGTTCTGTGATGATCGTGTCGGAAGGTGAGTGTTGATCCTATGAACATGCTCATATTGACAACAGTATTAATTAATTGAGCATTCGCTATTGGAATGTCTGTCTGTTGTAAGCCAGTTTGCTACTGGGGCATGTATGACATTTAATGTACTCTTTCAATGTAAAGCTTTCAGCGGATTATGTTTTACCGATAAAGTTAGCGGGGAAACATTTTTTCTTTTCTTAATGTGTCCAAGCTATGTTCGCGTCCATCTTGATGAGACATCTTGGAATAGTTGGAATCTCTGAAAAGACACGGGTAGTATTAAACATTCGGATAGTGTCAGCAAGTAAAGCCTCTTTATAAATTAGCATCTTGCTATTAAAAGGGGGAAAAAGCAATGTGTTCTGGTGAGCACTTGCAATTTCAAATAAAAATATTTCACTGTACACATTACGGTATGTTCTGACTGAAAACTCTGGTAATTTCTCTGCAACGCAGCTTTGGTGGTTTTTTTTTTGGGGGGGGGGGCGGTTGGGGGGAGGGAAGATCCATTTCACCTGTGTTTTTTGTGAGTAAACATTGTCTTCACTCGAATTTATTATTACTGAAATTTTCTTGACGGTAATTTTTCTTATCAAACCTTTGGCATAATTTTTTGTTTGTTTTTGTTCAGTTTTACTTTTGTTTTTTGTGGACTGGTTATAGTATTTTATAAGAAAAACTGTTGAAGCATTTGAATATTATAATGTTTTGTATAGGTTTTAGGAACAATAACAGAGAGAATTTAATAGAGAGTATCTATATGACGCTTATGCCCACAGTACAGGCTATGAATGCTTTACAATTTATTCTATGACTCCGATAGACCCACTGGAGACTCTCACAGGCGTTCTCAGCTTCCTGGGAAGCATGCAAGGCGGTTGCCTGTTAAGCGCTCAAATCCTTATCAGTTTAACAGTAACATTTCACCGTCTGTAAACCGTATCGTATCCATTTTAACCTGTGTCGAGTCAGGTAAATGTGCGTAAATTGTCTTTCCCAAGGACGAAATGCCGGGATCTGTCAGGGTTTGAACCTGGAACATTTGATCCCGAGCCCGACAGCCCTATCACTGAGTCACAGGCCCAACTGAATTGTTTTGAGCCAAAATTTAGAACATTGCGTTTGGTAGAGTTTTCGTGTATTCCAAGGCTTCGGCATGATTTTGCACTATAATGATCGAATAAATATTAAAGGCAGATTAATTCTGAACGCGATATCTAAGATACCCACTCCACCCATCCACTGAAGTATTACGTCAACTACTGTAAGTTTTCAAGAGTAATTAAATAGAAGTTGGACTAAATCTATAAACAAGGCGAGATAATTCTTTTGTTGTTGTTTTGTTGTTTTGTTGTTGTTGTTGTTGTTGCTTTGTTTCTGGTTCTTTTTTTCTGCATTGTAAAGCCCCTTTACAATCATTTTGCTTTCACTAGGTACCAACGATTTCAATATGAATAGATCTAAGCTAACAACTGATTTTTGTTAAAAGCATAATAATAGAAGGAAATAAACAACCAAACACGCAGACGCGGTGGATAATATCGTGGGTTTTACGGACATTCTGTAAGTTTTATGAGTCGGCATTTTGGCTAATGATTTGACGTTATAGCTGCATGTCAGGGCGAAGCAACAATTCCATAAATTTTACGTATTTAATAAAAATCCGTAATTTGTATTATGTCGGTTTTTGTTTGTTTGTTTGTTTTTGTTTTTTTTAAATTATTTTTTTTTCTTTTGTTTGTTTATTTCAGCATTCCTTTTCAACGACAACTTTATGATGTACTACATGATGATGAACCCACAGATGATGGGACAGGGTGGTTTCCCTTGGTGGTTCATGATGAATGGAAGTGACAACATGAAGCGAATGGGTCAGGGCATGCTACTGTCTCGCATGTTTGGAGGTCAAGGTCAGCAAGCTGGTGCCCCAGCAGCAGGGCAGACTGGAGCCATGGGTTAATCTGAAGCTGATGTCGTGGCCTCTTTTGTACCTTGGAATTGGACCTTACCGCCGGTTGTTGATATGATACACATGGTTAGGGCTCTTGGATGGCGTCCGTTACTTCTCCATTGGTTGCTTGCGTGAAAAATGTGAACGCAAATGATGAGAGTTCCCTAATCCGGAATTTTTAAAACAACTATATAACATTCAGTTAGTTGCTTTCCCTGCACGAAATGTATCACTTCACTGAGCCTTATATTTCTTAACAGGATAAGAAAAAGTTACCTTTCCTTTCTTTTGAAAAACAAAAATGCTTTTAAAGTGTTCATTAGAGCTATCAATTTTGCTATAAGATTCAGGTGTATTCCATGTTAATTTATTTTTTCCGTCTCACAACACTTTTAATTTGTTTTTGTGTGTGTGTGTGTGTAAATATTTCTTTAAACAAAATGATGACGCAATGGTATTCTACGTATTTCAAGCTTTTAGTTATGTATGGATAAAATTGGATAAAATCTGTTAGGCCTACTTTAATGATGTTACTCTGCGCCCTCTTAGAACAGCAAGGTTTTATCCCTGACTTTTGGTGGAGATGAGTTAAATAATTTACTTCTACGAGCATCCCTGTAATATGTCAAAGTATCAAACTGATCCGGTATAATTTCTAAATATCAATTTAAAATATACAGGCTTTCAATTCCATTGAAGGGAACTTTTGAGCACACACAACTACAATCCCTAATTCCTCAAAAGTTGATGGAACAGACATAGAACCTTGCCATTTTAAGAGAATATTTGCTTGTTTGTTTCTAGGCCCATGTATCAAGCAGAGCAGGCTGTCCGTGATCCAAGTTCTGAATTTCTTTTCTCCGCTCAGGACGCACCTCTAGTTACAGATTTATGTTACTGTCAGTTAGATATGTATCGTCTTTCACAGAGCGTTTGTTCCTCAAACGAAATTTTGAAATTAATACTGCTGTCTATCTTGGTCCCGTTTTGTTTCTTCGAGTCCACGTCGCCTTTCCTTTTTATCGTCTGACTGTAAGGACAAACTGATCAAAAATGAAGTTTTTGTTGTTTTTTTTTTCCTTGAAGAACTGCAGCGTCTTTTCGAACTTGAAAGATTTTCTAAATAATAAAACTACCAACAAAGGGCCTCTGTTAGTCTCTTGCTAAGGCGTTCTAAGGCAACCATATTTTGTTATGTGAAAAGAAGAAGAAGAAAAAACTAGGCAGTACGTTCAAGAACTGGAAACTCGGCCGCCATTGTGAGGGAAATATCCTCTTTGCCATGCCGAGAAAACCTCAAATACTGCGTCATGAAAGGCTCGGTTGACCAGCATCAAAGAAAGAATAGTTAGAACTTGAAACTGCAGTGCCAAACTTTTGGATAAACTTCAGCTTGAATTGTACGTGGACCAATATTAGAAACTGTGAGAGTCTTATCACAATTATTATCACCATTCAGTATTTTTTTCTCTCTCTCTTGGGGTTGGTAAAACTGTTGACAAGAATTAAGAGGAATTTTGCAAACTGTTTTGCATTAATGAAGGTAAATCTGTTTTGCTATATGTAAACAGATTTCACAATTTGCATATTCTCAGCTTGTTTATGTTAAGCCATGAATGAGTTATGCCTTTTTTTTTTTATTTCTGCGATTCTCAATCAAGCGAAAACAAAATGAATAAAATCTTAAATTTCCTCATAAGATTTTTGTAATGGCTACTGAAATATTATACCATCACCTGATGAATATGTTCTCCACAAAAAGACAAATTATATTGTAGTATTCCTCGTCCATTGTCAGCAGCACTGTTTCAATTACTTATGCTTGTACATATAAATAAAATAAACTATGTTCACTGTACACTCTGATTCTTATGTGATGTTTCCGTGAGACAAGAAAACGGAAGGTCATGACTGAATGAAGTTGCGTACAGCTTGTTAAATCTCTCAGATGTCTCGTTTTCATCCCACTATTTCCTTGTTCATCTTGCTGGTAGACCTACATATGATATTCGTTGTCATTGTGTATAAAAATACGTATTATTGCATGTGTACAAGAGAGTGTGCTCTGTTTCCCTCTTTCCTTTCCCGTCTATCTTCCTCTTTTTGTTTCTTTGTGTATGTGTCTCACTCTTTCATACCACCCAACCACACACACACACATACGTACATACCTACATACATACATTTACCCATGCGCAATGCGTACAAATCTTTATCTCCATGACAGTTTTCCTTTCTGATCTTTCCTATTAATCCCCAAGTCCCAGATGCTGACCGTCTTCTTAGGACTTTTTAAATTTAGAATCTTACACGTAAAAGTCACTGATATCTTGTTTGGCACAATGTAGCCGCCAACGTGCTGCCAGTCAATAATACTTTAGGGCCTTCAAACTTGAGTTGTTGTAGAGTCCCTTAACAAGGATAACGTATAGGGCAATAACTCACAAAGGAGTAGCCCCCTTGGGCCTTTCCAGGAAGGGTCCTTCTCACTCAAATAGCATCATGCAGATCTGATACCGCCACGGTTTTGTCTTTTCTCTCCTGTTTTCTTTTAATCTCCCTGTCATTGCAGTAACCACATTTCTAGCGTCCGAAACTGATCAAGCCAGGAATCCCGTGTCTGCCTTCACACAGTCCAAACTGGTTCTATACATCATTTCAACTCAAAGAAACCCTGTAGCCCTATATCAGATATAAGTCATTTTGAGCCTCTCGTTTATATACCTAGAAACTACTCCGAGCAACAGCCATGGTATTAGCGCTCTGTCCTTAACATTAGGTCACTGGACAGTACTAGACTTTGGTTCTCACATTATTTACGGTGTGGGCCGTGGTTTAGCCCACTACATCACGGTGATGTCCCCTGGCATAACCAGGAACGCTATGACAGGCCACCATCATGTGACGCCAGACGCTGACGGGCGATATATAGTAGTCAAAGTGACATATTGTTCCAGGACCACTGAGCCATTACTTTCTTTGAGACCTACACTAAGACTTGTCATCTATTGCTCCTAGAGTCCATATAGAAACAACGGCAATGAGCAGCAACGTTTTACGACAGAGTGATGAAAATCGCTTTAAATGTTCTTTTCCTTTTGACAGGTCTAGCCTACAATAGCTCTTTATATATTATTTTCTGGGCGCAGCAGAGTTTCATAGATCAGGAAATTGACATACCGGTATCATACGATGATTTCTTTATGTTTTTATCTTTTTATAAATAATAAATTAGTTATTTTCTTGTGTTTATTTGTCCCTGTCTCTTTGTCCCTCTTCCATACATTCTTTCGTTCCCCTCTTCTTTCCTCTCCCCTTACTGCTTGAGACAAATTAAAAAATGATGATGAAAATCGGCACGACACACTGATATTTAATATCATTACTATTGTTGGTATAATAATAATTATTATTATTGTTAGTTGATACCAGTTTTCGATCTGTTTTGTTTTCGTTAGCAATGAAGAAGGTGAGAAAAAATGGGAGA
>JBCEWB010856168.1:0-12483 GCA_039654565.1 Peronia peronii
TGGATGGATGGATGGATAGATGGATGGATGGATGGATGGATGGATGGATGGATGGATGGATGGATGGATGGATGGACCGACAGATGGATGGCTGGATGGATGGACTGACAGATGGATGGATGGATGGATGCATGGATGAATGGGTGGACAGAGGACTGGATGGCTGGATTATTGGCTGGTGAGATGAATGAACTGACTGACAGACAGATGATTGCAGATAGGCAAATGAATCAATAAAGACAAGTACATGACTGAAGCATTTGGGTTATATGCAGAAGAACAGGACAGTATCTCATAAGTTATGGGTGGAGATGTCCTATAAATAAGCTATTTATGTTTACCTGCGGCTGTGTGGTCAGTAAAGGTATGCACACAAGCAGCTTTGGAGAAGTCCCAGATTTTCACTGTCGAGTCCCCACTGGTTGTTGCCAAACTCGACCCTCTGTGAGATGAACACAAAACAAACAGAAACACAAAGAGTAATACTCTGACTATCAAAATTATGAGTTTTTAAAAAAATTGTGACCCTGACAGCCACAACTAAAAGGAAAATACAGGCACTGAGGTGAGATGCTACCAAAATATCTTAGGTACCCCATACTTGGACCATACTACAAACCAGCAGGTCTGCAGAACCATCAAACAATACACTGGCCACCAGGTAGACTTTCTTACAACCTAAAAGGAAATTGAGTTGGTATGGGCATATAATGAGATCTGGTGGCCTTGCCAAAGTGTACTAAAAGCAGAAAGGAGGTAAACAAAGGTATGCACAAGAAAAGGGTGATCACCAACATTCAGGAATGGACAAAGAAAACATCTGCAGAGACCCAGGTCCAAACCCACAACCTCAACAGATGGAGAAGACTAGTGCACAGTCTGTCAGAGAGTGCCTGATGACTCTGCTCAGAAATAAGGAGTAAGAAGAAGGAGGAAGATTTCAAATCTAAATCTGGCTTTGATAACTTTGAAACTTCCCTTTAATGTAAAGCAAAATTTTGGATGCCACATGTTTACAATGATTTTGCATGGCTCATGGGACATAGTTTTTGACTTAGAAGACACAACACAATGAGTGTACAAGGGTTTTGACAGCACAAAAGTTAACAAAGAGAAGAAGTCTTCAAATGCGTCGAGTCAGCGGCATTTCATTAATTGTTGTTGATGTCAGAAAATATGTGCATATGACAAATCATGACAAAAGTAATCTATCGCTTTGCAAAATTTAACAAATTTAGTAGTTCTAAACAATGTGAACAATATCTTATTTATTTACAATATTTTATTGATTGCTGCTGTCAAAATATTTTATTAATTGCTACTGCTGCAAAATTTGCTAAATGAAAAAGCATCATGAACACAACATTATTCTATTGATCTCCACGAAACTCATGTGGCCATCTCACGATAAATTTACAAGTCTCAAGTGATTATGTGATTTTCCCATTGCAAGTTGACTTGATCAATATTTCCATCTTTACAACAGTAGCACTCAATGATATTTTTGTAGTTTTCTGCAAGATTTCTCAAGTTTAAATGCAATCAAAATAAATCTGAATACAAATAAAAATAATTTATTTGTCAATTATCTATTAGCAAATACATCAGGAAATGTCACAATATAAATGTTGTGGAATGCCTGTTATCAATATACATATTATTACTAAGAAACAGTCTTTTTTCAAAACAAAACAAATGAAACAAAAACTTACGCTGGATGGAAATCACAATCAGATACCCAATCAGAGTGACCTTCTCCTGTCATGATGATGTCACCACTAGGCACTGCCCACATTTTCCAGGTGTGATCATCACTGGAGGTTGCTAGAATCTGTTTGCGAGGATGGAGCGCCACTCTGTGGAACCACACAATCAAAGCAAAATGATCAGACAACGCAAACAGTTCCCAGATTTTTTATATTCTGTGCTGAGGTTTCCACCAAAAATCTAAAAACTTGCATTTTTAATGCAAAAATGTTTGTTTTTCATGCCTAAATGACATTCAGATTATCTAACATCATTATACTTATCTTGGTCTATCTCCTAAGTTTAATGGGTTGTTTTTTTCATTGTTGTTTTTTTTTTGCCATTGGTTTTTATATTGTTTTTCATTTATTTTTGTGTGGGTTTTTTTTTTTTTTTTACGTTTTAGAAAATTGTGTTTTTTATTTGTTTTTTGTTTTTAAATATCTGTCTTAAATGTATTTAGTATTTCTTTAATGCTTTCAAACATAATTTGGAAAAGTTTTTTTTATAGTTGTTAATCACCTGACTATACATGAAAATGAAAAGAAAAGTGGAAACATCACATGATGTTTCAGCATTGCAATGATAATGCCAGATGGTTATAATTAAGTTCATGGTGAACCTGTCACATGTTTGAATATTTGCTATTAATTTTCCTTTTAATCTTTTGTTAAGAGTTCTAAGCCGAGTTTTGAATGGAGGGGGAGGCAGAGAGAGATTTAATGCATCCTTTTTATCTGGACATTATCTTCATTTTCAACTGACAAATTTCGGCTCATAGGATCAAAATCTAGACATGAACACTCTATAGATAATGAACGGACCCAACCTTCAGCTTAGTGAGATAACCAACCCCAGGAAAGGATTACAAACAACATAACATAACCCTAAGCATGGTCTGACTTCTTTTGAACAGACTGAATTTAGTAATGCAAAGAAGACTGAAAACATAGCAACTTCTCAAAATGATAGGGCCAAATGGTACTGAGTTCAAAACAGATCTAATTCTTCCAGGAAGGAGTCATCAAGTTACTTCATGGGGACCAACTTAATATATGTCAATAATTTAAAAATCCATGAAAAAGTGCAAAATTCTGTGAGTTGTCAAACTAAGATATGATTTAGAATGTTGTTATATGCACTTCAGTCTTCTTTCATCTTTTGTTTATTCTAGCGCCTGTGAAAAAAATTCTGCACTCAAAGAAAACTGCTGACACCAGCCCATGTAACCCTATGCAGAAAACTTCAACCATCAATAGATTAAATAATGGAGAATGTTTGAACTTGACTCCAAGATGAACTTTCTGATGAACTTTTAACTATTACAAACCCTGCCACTGCTAGATGATGCGCTTTGAACACTCCATGGCTTAGAAATGACACTGGCCATCTTGAACAGAACAAAACTTTCATGTTTTAGCATGACTGATGTCATTTTCGTAACAAGTGATGTAACTGTGAAAAAACTGTAAATCTGGTTTCTGGCACCACCATGTAATTGTGAGAAAATGTATATTTTCTACTATTACGACTATTTTTGCTTACATGCAGACAACAGAGACAGCCTGTATTCTGTATTGGTCACTCAAATGGTTTACTGCTGAAGCGGTGAGAGTGACAGACAGATACATACATACAAGCACTGAAACAGGCTGGGTGGCAGCCAAGCAGAAAAAGCAGAAATGTAGATATACAAACCGACAGACAAACTTATGGATTGATGGACGGACAGATAGTTAGATGGAAGATAGGCAGGCAAATAGACACACACAGATACACACACATATAGATTGGCTGTCAGATACTCAGGCAGATAAACAAACAAACAAACAGACACACAGACAGGTAGACACTACTGAGACAGACAGACAGGCAGATAGACAGACAGGTAGGCAGATACTCAGACAGACAGGCAGACAGACAGAACCTACCCACTGATGGGATGAGAGTGAGCGCTAAAGGTATTGGACAAACGGAACCCACCGGTCCTAGTCACATGGCCAGGTGGGGCTTTCACCTGATTAAGATAGGGGTTTACACCATTGTCCACAGGGAACTCCGAGTCCTGCAAAGAAACAGCCACACAATACTGCATAACCACATAGCTCTCTGTCTCTGTAATTCACAATACTACATAGCCACTCAGCTCTCTGTAATTCACAATACTGCACAGCCAAACAGCTCCCTGTATTTCACAACATTGCATAGCCATTTAGTTATCTGTATTTCACAATACTGCATAGCCATATAACCCCCTGTAATTCACAATACTGCATAGCCACACAGTTCTCTGTAATTCATAATAATGCATAGCCAAATAGACCTCTGTAATTCACAATACTGCATAGCCACATAGTTCTCTGTAATTCTCAATACTGCATAGCCATAGAGCCCTCTGTAATTCACAATACTGCATAGCAACATTGTTCTATGTAATTCACAATATTACAAAGTCACATAGCCCTCTGTAATTAGCAATATTGCATAGCCACATAGCCCTCTGCAGTTCACAATACTGCATAGCCACATAGTTCTCTATAATTCACAATGCTGCATAGCCACATAGCCCTCTGTAATTCACAATATTGCATAGCCACATAGTTCTCTATAATTCACAACACCGCATAGCCACATAACCCTGTGTAATTAATAATATTGCATAGCTATGTATCCCTCTGTAATTCACAATACTGCTAACAATACACATTGTTACATACCGTCTGTAATTCACAGTGCTGTTAACATTATGCACAGTTACACAGCCTTTGGTAATTTCACAATCTTATTAGCAATGCACATACCACATAGCCCTCTGTAATTCACAATGCTAATAACAATATTCATTAAGTCCCATGCAAATAAAAATATCACTAACAGAATTTACATAGTCTCATTGTAATTCATAATATTGTTAATGATATTTAGATAGTATGCTGTGATTCACAAAATGGTTTATAATATTCACATATGCACAGTTCTGCAGTGTGGCATTCATTTACATTATCTTAATCACTTCATTGCTACACCAGTCTGTAGTATAAATCTACAACAAAACCCATAAAAGGCTTATGGACTCAAAAACTGCAGAATGTATCCATATATAATTTGGCACACAACATTGTTGCATAAAGATCTGTGTTTCTACTTACATAAAGCTGTAAAAAACTGACTATATTTGACGTTATTCTATAAAAGGTGTTAATAACTGAATAGTAAACCCATAAGAGTGTTTGATCCGAACCACACGTTCGACAGAATGACACATTCAAAACACCAAACAAGGTTTCTTTGAGTAACATTCAATGTAATGATCCAAAATACTTAGGTGTGCATGCTTGCCATATCGTACCTGTAAGTCTCTAAACGCGTAAGTCCGGAAAATTGGGTCATGACGTTTTGGCTTTATTACGCTAGAATGGATTTCCCCCACCTCCTCTATAAATATCAAATCCATGGAACCAATGAAAGTTACACTTTTTGTCACATGATCTAAATGAGCAATTCATGATTTGATTTCGATTTATTAAGTTTTTTGTCTCTCCTGTAAAATTCACCTCTGCAGACTTACGCGTTTAGAGACTTACAGGGACGTACAGGACAGTATCGGTTTGACTTTTATTTAAATAATGCCCTACAAAGGCCATGGGTTCTGTTTTAATTTTGCAGTCCTGTGTTAAGCATCAGCATTACAGTCAGTTTCCCTTGCCCCATCCACTGCTAACCCCCACCTGCACTCATCCTGCCTACTGTGTGTGAGCCAATTGGCATCTGATTCTGTCCTCCACTTTCTCATAGACAATAACAAACATTGACTGTTCTTCGGTGTTACTAACTGTTAGATGAACAAGCAGATTATGCCCCTGATTTGGGTTCCTATCAATACCTCATCTGTAATCATCAACCTGCGACATCTACAAAAGATTCTATATGTAGATGCAAAAAAGCTGGTCAGAGGTCGGAACACTGGATCAAAGGGGGCGAAGGGGGGCGAAAGGGTGCGCTGACCATGGTTACACCATATATGTTTTCCCACATATGAAAAGACAATTTCTGGACATACTTGGTTTAAGAAGGTTTAAGTTCAAAAACATCACCTATCATCTCTTTTACATGAAAATGTCAATGTCATCACAGACTTCCTGACAGTTGAGCACTTTCTCAAGACAGGTTAATGGTAAACACAAAAACAATAATTCAACAACAAAACAAAACAATTTACATTCAGATATCTCTTGAAATCTGCAGGCAGATTTTTGACATCGCCGTCCGCGCCAGGTGCTCTCTTCTGCCTCTCCAACAACAACTGTCGCTGTGTCGGTCCTTTCTCAGGCTTTTCCTCAGCTGCTTGGCCGTTTCCTGAGGATAAAACGGGTGAGAGTTTATTAGAATGGCCATATTTTCTGTTTAAGTAATCTGCGAAGGTATGAGAAATATATGTATAGGACAAAACTAGAAAGCACAAAAGGATGAAAGAAAAAGGACAGAAGCAGAACAAAAGAATGAGAGGATGGCCGAAAAAAAAGCAACAAAAAAAAAAAAATCAAATGAGTCATCATATCAATAAAAAACGGACGAAACCCATCACATCCAAATTTCACTCTTACATGTATTTGACTCTAAAATGACGTGAGGTAAGATAAAAAAAAAATTAAAAACTGGGAAGTTATCATGAAGGAAACAAAATTAAGGGCTAGATCAATCCCAAAGAAAAATGGATCTCATGTCTTTCCCTCTCTTTATATTTCCTGACGAAAAAAAAAAAAAAAAATGTGAAAGAAAAGCAAACACATTAATAGTAAAGGATCTCACTGACTTTCGCAAAAGAACAAAAAAAATGAGTGGAAGAAAAGCAGAAAAAGTGACACTTTTATATAAAGAAGGATCCAAATAGGAGAAAGAAATCAACCACAGGACAGCGTTCAGCTCATGGAAGGATTTAAATGAGAGGGAAAAAAGCATAAAAACGAAAAAGCATAGCAGATACAAAATGTAATCTTATGATGAGTAAGTTATAGTAAATTCAAGCAAGAAAGAAGAAACATAAAGATGGTCTTATTGCACTTGTAAATTATTATACCACAGTTTATTTTTGGTTTCTCATCTAGTGTTTTATACTATCTTAATCTTCTTGCTGATACTGTTGTTGTTCTTGTTGATGTTATTGTTGTTGTTCTTATTTTGTTGTTGTTGTTCTTGTTCTTTATCAGCAACAGTGGGCACAACATCAGCATCCTTTATTTATAATGAAATACATCTGCAAAATGTTATCTTATTTAACTGATCTGATATTTAACCCCATGACCCCGAGCATGACCTGTGTGCTGCGGTGCCTTACTTGACTATATACCGCGTGCACGCTCTACGTCGTTTTGCGTGTTGATGTCATAGCATGTGGTGTAGTTCTATTCTTAACCAACCAATGAGATAAATATTTTAACATCATGTGCCTCAGACGTCATTCTAAAGATGGCAGCCCCCATGTATTGATTGTTTGAGTTAGAAATTTCATCATGAAATGGAGTATACTTCAACCTCCAATCTCGTGATTCTGACAAACGCTAGCATTTGCTAATAAGGTGATCAATCACTAAGGTGATTCTGATAATAATGAGACTGATTTCACTGTAAATTATCTAGACAGTGATTTAGAATCAGTGAGTGATAGTGAAAGTGATAGCCCTAGATCTAAATCTAGATGAAGAAAGTGGGGATGTCCAAGATTGTAGATCTGAGCTCAGGAGCCCAGGTACGAGGTCATGTAAGGCTCAGGGGGTCAGGGTTCATAGAGTGAAGTATGTACTATAGGATATCAACAGATTTTAGTCATTTTCTTCAACAGCAAGAGCTGAGCATGTACTAAAACACGAGAAGATATAAAACTGAAGGAAGTACTGGAGGTTTGTCTAGAAATATTTTGTCAGAACGAGAAAGGGTTATGTTGCATTCCTAACATGTAACATGACTACCTAAAAAAAAGATGTTTTATGTAGGAGTCTGAGACAAAGTTGTAAAAGATTGGCTTTTTTTTTTTTTTAAACAATGATCAATGTTACCTTGATTGTGACATGTCTGAAGTAAATGTATAATTACATGTACGTACAAAACTCCATAAAATTAATGGTATATGTATTTAAACACACTGTAAATCAGTCAGCACAAAAATGTTAAATCCTTTGATGTGAAGGCTATCCCACAAGCTATTGAACAGATGTTCTGCTAAGAGGTACATATCTATGCAATATTCAACTAGAAGCAGATATATGTTTAAGCTGAAGATAAGTAAATTATACAAAGCCAAATATGCCAGCACTATGTCTGTCTGTCCATCCATCCCTATTAACATCCATCAATCACTCAATCAACCATCCAGCAAATCTGTCAATCCACCTATCCATTCATTCATCCATCTATCCATTCATTCATCAAGGCATTCAATCATCCATCCATCCAATATCCATTCATCCAAAATACATCATCCATCTATCAATCAATCCATCCATTCATCTATCCATGCAGACATCACCCATCAATTGAACTATCCATCCATCTGTCCATTCATCAATCAATCGATCCATCCGTTGAGCTATCCATCCATCTGTCCATCCATCAATCCATCATTTGAGCTATCCATCCATCCATCAATCTATCTATCCATTCATCCATCCATCCATCCATCCATCCATCCATCCAATCTATTCATCACCCCATCTACCCACCTATCCATTAATTCATTCATGCAGCCATCTAATTCAATCATCCATCTTTCTATCCATCCTTCTATCCATCCATCCATCTATCTATCCATCCATCCATCCATTCATTCATGCATCTATGTACCCATATATCCATCCATCCATCCATCCATCCATCCATCCATCCATCAGTTATATGCATGTCCAATGCCCATTTCATCTTTGAAATAGAAAGATAGGTCAGAACTACTAAAGATCACAAACCTTACAGAGACAAGACACAAAGCTGCTATGGGAGAGATCTATTAAATACATTCTGCAAGTTAGAGACCGATACACTTGAGAGATAAATTCAAGTTAATAAATATCACTAATCTTACTGAGACAGAGCTGTAAGAGATCTACTAGATATGTCATAAAATACCTGAAGCAAAGGCAAAGCCTGGAAGAAAAGTTATAAATGAATCAGTATATATAAGCTTTTGCATAATGGAAATTCATGACATGTATTCATATGTACCATAAATAGCTGTTTCCACATCTCATTCTGATGGCTTATCAGTATACTTCACAGACCATCCGGTTGTACTTTCATTATGTTTTTTTAAGTATTTAAAAACTAAACATGAAAAAAAAAACAAAAAAAGAATAAGTAAAAAAAGCAAAACAAGATGTTGTTTTTCACTTAAACAGGACAACTACATACACAAAGTGTTCAGCTTTATCCATCCATCATATCCATCACCTTTTACAGATGGTTTTTGCAAAATAAAAATGTTTCGTAGTGATTATGAAGAGGTTAAAAAAAAAGTATTTGATGCTCAATGATAACTGTATAGTGACTACATAAAAAAATTAAAACATTGCCATCCAAATATAATTATGTTAGTCATTCTATAAAGAAAATGGAAATAATCTGCTATTCAATAACAATCATACACAATAAACTTATCCAAACTACTGCAGTTATCATTGTTCAGACTGAATTTCATTGAATGTGGATCCTCACAGATGTCAACTTACCATGATAGCCTTCCATGCTCTTGATTGTAGATTGCAGTCCGTTGACCTGTCCAATCGCTCGGTCTCTCTCCAGATTGGCCAGCATCTTCTCCTTCATGGCAGCTTCGTAGCGACTCTTCAGTGCTTCCATGTTAGGGGCAAATTGGGAATAATGACGTTTCAGCCTATCAGATCAAATCATGGCATAGTAGTAATGTTCTGCTTCATGGCAACCCTCTTCTTCTTCGGCAGTCCATTGAGTTCAAACTTCTGAATTATCACATGAATTTCTATCATTCAAAGTAAACGTTTTGGCTCATGGACAGCTTGGTAGCTTTGGAAGAAAAACGATTTATGGAGCTTCTTTGCAGTTTGAAGAAAAAGGTAATTCATACTAACTTTTTGTATATGGAAATATAAATTTCATAGAAAGCCTATTTATTTGTGGAAATATTGAATTGGCTGACAAATCCTAAAAACATTTTCTTAAAAAAATATATTGGAAATGCTTCTTTCTTTTAACTTACAATATTATATATAAACTTTAGATTCAAATAACATTAACTGTGTCAGATTGTTCAATTCTACATATGTCTGCACACTGATATAGCAAAACTGTATTTCAAATATCATGTGATGTGATTTCCTCCTTCAATTTTTATATAAAATAATATAAAGGTAAATATAACAAACCTACGCATCATGCAAAAGTGGCTACAAATTTCACATTCAATCAATCAATTACTTGACTTTTAATCAGTTTCCCAATTTTCCATCAATTCTTTTATTCTCTCTGCATGTGAAATCTTGTCTGACTAACATCAACCAAAACTGTAAGTGGCTGAGTCGTGAAAATCACTTTGAAAAGTGATGATCCCAATGTTTGATGATTCAGAAATTTGTTGTCTTGATCTGAACTACAGAACTTACATTCTGTGGATGTAACAGACTTCAAATTCATCTTTACTTATGAGCTAAAGTTTATCAATGCACTCAGTGAAAGCAAGTGCAACTATCTTTAACAGTGGTTTTTCCCAATGCTGTTCTATTCTTGACTATCAATTAGTCTTCAGAACCTTATGGCTTTGCAATGAAAATGAACGCAGTTATAATTTATTGCACAAAATTAAAGATGAGATTTCATACTGTGTTGACATCAAGGAGCTTATACTATTAAACTGGAGAGCGGACTGATGATATCATCCATGATGAATGTGGAGCCATGACCATGAGGGCAAGAAACCTAGTTATGCTCATGTTATTATATTATCAAACGTTCATTATTTCAAGACTAAATGAAACTCATACTGTGATTATCTCACGACAGCTAGTCGATTGCATGCTGTTCTTGCTGTAGCTCTCGACAACAGAAAAAAAAAAAGATTTCATTTATTTACACAAGAAAAGAATTATTCTACACTGACTACACTCTGTGCGTAGTAAAGGATGCTGAACATAGCAAATCTAGGTCTAGCCCTCATGGCCATGGCGCCCAGTGTTAGCAAGTGAGACACAGGGTGTTTTGTTAAGGCAACGTCATCAGTTCACTCTCTAGTTTAATAGTTTAAGCTCTTTGGTTCACTATGACAAGTCAAAGCTAGAAATATGCATCAACCAATAAGATTTGTGGGAAATGACCACATCAGTCGATATGAAAGTAGGCCTACAAGGCAAGCTAACAAAATCACAACCTTTTGATGTCATCAATCAGTCGATTCTTCTCCTGTACTATACGCTTGTGGTGCATACGGTGAAAATCCCTCTCTTTTCTCAGTTTCACATATGTCTCTTTGGCTTTCCTGAATAATACATGTGAAAAACAAACTATTAGCATCCAAATTACAGTGGATAGACTAACTGTAAATGGATGGATGGATGGATGGATGGATGGATGGATGGATGGATGGATGGATGGATGGATGGATGAATGGATGAATGGATGGATGGATGGATGGATGGATGGATCACTGGATGGATGGATCACTGGATGGATGGATCACTGGATGGATGGCTCACTGGACGGACTGACAGATGGGTGGATGGATAGATGAATGGACAGATGGACTGGCAGACAGATAGATGGATGGATGGATGGATATATGGGCGTGATGGAATGATAAACAGATAGACAAACAGAAGAATGACATTGATAAGTGGATGAAGTGATGGACAAGAATGCATTACAGCTGCATAATAATGATAGTGCAGCTGTGTGATGACTCACAAGGCAGCATTTCTGAATCTGATGGCCTCTTTTTTCAGAAATTCATTGTTCTTTTCTAAGTCATGATTTGCCGTATACACATCAGGTACAGATCCAATCTCATTGTAGTTCAAGAGGCCTCGCTCTTGAAGTTCATACCTTGAATAGTACAACATGACAAATGCATTTTTGAATCCACAAAAAAAACCAATCAATTTATCTTAGTATCTGCAATCTTATTACGATAAAAAATTAGATGTGAAATGACAATGACAGCGATGAATTTATGTAATGCAAAATTAACAACAGTTTATAATGCTATCAGGCACTTTACGCATCAAAATGGACAATAAACATGACCGAACAGCATATAAACGAAGAGACAGACATGAACATAAACATATCAAAGACTAGACCAGCGACGAGATGTGGTCAACAACACAGAGAATTAAGTTCCAATGAGCAAAAGAAAATAACAGCTTTTGTGTGGAACGGATATAATACTACATTTCATTTCCGCAATGGTGCATGAAACCACAGTAAAATTATGTGAATTGTGAGATGGAGTGTTCAGATAACTATCTGCAGTTAAACTTCATCATAGCCTATCCACTTTTAAAGGCTTCTTCTCTCTTAGTTCATCCATTTAACTCTTTTCATACCAGGTTATTTTCACTTAATTGCTTTATTCTGCCCAAGAATTTCATGAGATATTTTCAAGAATTACAAACAAGAAAAAATATATTATTTACTAGTTGGGCAGCCATTTCAAATTAAGAAAAGATTGTTAGGTCTATGACAGACATCATTACTGTAAAATAAAACAAGTAAAAACACCAT
>JBCEWB010856169.1:2573-15989 GCA_039654565.1 Peronia peronii
CCCCCTCGACCAGTTGTGTGAGGGCTTTATATAGCAGAATGTGAAACAATAGAAGGACTTATGAATTTAAAGAAAAGACTTGTTCCCTCTAAACTTCTTCAGGCCCGAGTTACTTACGTCACTCATTACAATCGCTCATTTATCATTTTTCGAAGTTACAAACCACTGAATAACGACTTCCAAGCATCATGATCTTGAGACAGCGCTACCTTTGTTTTCTCTCCCCCCGAATGAATATCTCTCCACTTCACACCAATGTTCAAGCATGTCTTCCAGGAGATCCGTGGCTTTCGCCTTTGGCGCTCGAGTCATGTCATGGAATATGTACAAACATGACTCTGCAAGAAGGCATTGGCATTGAGTTCAGGGCGTAAATGGCACGATACACAACCATCGCCACCGTGAGCTCCAGGGACAGAAAGAGGAACGGAGTTGCTTCTTTTTAGGACCGGAAGGGGGGGAGGAGGTGGGGGAGGGGGGGGTGAATGGGGGTTGAGAAGACGAACCGTGTCAATTAAAACAGAACATGTGAAGATGGTCTAGATGATATGAATGAGATGAAGAAGTTCCCTGATTTCAGTGAATGGGACATTTCATTGTTCGTTCATTGTAGATATGGGATCAACAGGACTGTTCTCTACCAAGTATCAATTTTCAAACATACATAATGGACACAATATAATCATAAAGGCTAACAGCTCTAGCTACAGCACAGCAGCTAAACAGCAGCTTTCTTGCCAATTGTAAGCTTATGTTTCATAGGTAAATGGATTTCATGAGCAAATTTATGACAGATGATGTGACATATGAAAATAGAAAAATGTTTTTAAAAAAATATCATTCACGTAATCAATATTAACCTTTCGAAACATGATAGTTAATAACAATATCCCTTCATTATGAAGAGAGTGGACGGAAATATAAGTGGCCAGCTTAAATCAAGCTATAAGTCAGAAAATGATGCATTGCTCTTTAGGACAGGTTTACACTACGTATTTGCAAAATAACGATAGATAGTCAAACAGCATCCCAGCCTATTATTAATCTATTAATTATTGTTATTGTTTAGGGATTTTCCGAAAAAGAGCATTGCAGACTGCTTCAATGATGAATACATAAATATAGTCTTTAGAATTAATACAAGATATGGCCAAACAGAGATATATTTCATTTATTACACAATATTCCTACAGATCATTGTCCTATATGTTGAAATGATCTGTGAACTGAGCGTGACATACATCACTTGTTGATGTGAGATGATTCTTGTCTACTATTGTTATGTACCGAGTACACATCACTCCTATTTGTTTATAGAGGTGTTACTTCGTCTCAGACCCGAGCGGCTTTCGTCCACGAGAAGATTTCGTGTGTGGTGTTTGTTCATGGCTTTCAGATCGCCCAATACCGAGCCCATCTGCGCCGGTCTGACGGTTCGAGCCTCCGGCTGCATTTGTTTAGTGATAGGACCCATGGGGAAGTTGATCACGTGGTTGGTGGGTTCCGGTAGGAAATGCCGTGATTGTGTGAGAACCGCTGGGGGAGGTCGAGCTTTGACCAGAGACTGGCGAGGGCTGGTGCTGGATTTGTTGGGTTGATAATTGGCCGATTTGAGAGGCGGCAGGTTCCGGGATTTGGAAGGCTTGGGCGTGTCTGACGGAATCAGTTCTACGCTGTCTGCTGAGACAGCCGAGACCTCTCCGTCCACGGCATCTCGGTTGGGCAAGAGAGAATCTCGTTCTTGGCTCTGAGCCTGTTGCTCCAGCTCAGCGATTCGATTCCGCAGTTTGGTCATTTCCTCTTCCTGCATGGACATAAGGGATTCTTTCTTTCTCATGTCCGTCTTCAGATCTTGCAGCTGCTTCCGCATAACGTTCATAATAGCGTTCTGCCAGGTCGATGTGCCCATAGCAAACTTTCTGGCCTTCTCTTCCTTTTCCTTTGAGATTTCTTCTAATTTGGCTTTGTTTTCCTCTAGCATACCGTCATATTTTTCTAACTCTTGTTTCATCTGCATCATATGTTCCTCATTTCTCAAAGCAAAGGATTTGTAGGCGTCTACTAAACTAGGGTCCTGGTCACCCCGAAAATTCATTCCTCCCGCTTTCTTGTTTTCCTCATCTTTTCTGTATCCAAAATGAATCAAAATATAATCTTTCTCGTCCAACAGTTTTTCATACTGTTTCCGAATCTCCAATAACTTGTTAAACTTTCGAATAAACAGATCGACGTCCTCCAGAAGAAAGAAAAACTCATTTTCAGCTTTCTTCATGTCTTTTTTCTCTTTGTCTTTTTCTTCATCGTCGTCGAAATGAACTCTATCTCTTTTGAGGTCCACTTTAATGCAAGCGTCAAGTTTGGCCTTTATACTGTGCAGGACGTTTTCTTGAGCGGCCAATCTTTCCGTCGCTCTCTGGACGGCGTTATCGTTGGCTTGGTTGTATTTCATCTGAATATCCATGGACTCTTTATGCTTCTTCTCCATCCCTCGGTATGTGGCCTTCAGGTCAGCCAGCTTGGCGTTCAGTTCTTCTTTGTCTTCCAGGGAGGCATTGATCTCCTTCTCCAACTTGTGAATGGCGTCAGTGCTTTCCTTCATCTTCGCCTGCAAGACAGAGGAATATTCAAAACAGTGTGTGAAGCTTACCATGATTAATTTTCGACTGTCTGCTTACTGAAAACTTCCTCATTTTAAACGATTAAGTCTGGATAAATTAGAACTGTTGCGATAGTTTTGTTTTCATCTCTTTAAAACAACAAGAACATGCTGTAATATACACAAGACAAAAAGATAGATGTCCATCTAACAATGTTGCACAATGAAGAGAGCACTAAATGTCATTTACTGAGGTTACTCCTACATTTTGCTTATTTGTGTTTAGGTCTTTTTACCAGGCACTGGTCTCAGAATTTTTATTTTTTCTTTTTCTTTCTTTTTTTCTTATTTTTTGTTTACAAATAAAATAAAATAAAATCTACGGGGCATGTGTCTCATGCTTTTCCATTCTATCTTTAGTATGTTGAATTTTTTCAAATTTAATTTCAGTACAAAGTTTATATATATATCCTTTCGGTCAAACACAAATTAAATGCAAAAAGGTTGATCAATTCTTCAGTCTTACAAAGTCACACTTTGGTTGTGAGTGCAACAGTATATTTGTTGAGTTTATGTTTTAGCTCATGATTAAGATTTTAGTAAATGATTTGGGGGGAGGGGGGTCATTTTCCTCTTTCAGAAATGGTAAATGGAAGCACAAACAGATTATCTCTCGCGAGTAATGTAAGTAATTTTTACTCTTTCCGTTATCTTTTCTCTTTTCAATTTCCTATTCTTATAAGATATTATCATCGTTATTGTCATTTCAAATCAAAAGTGATAAACAAATTTTGAAAAAAAAAAAAAAAGAGAAAAAAAGTCACACTGTTTAATGACAAAATGAAACGAAAGCAAAAGCGCCGTGGCCATTCACAGTTGCAAAACGGAAATGGCAAGAGGTAAAAGTGGAGAAAAATACAAGAAAATTTGGGAAACTGTATTTGGGAAAGCTTAAGTCTTCGCTCAGTGCTGCCAATCATTTTTTTTTCAATAATTATTGACTATGCAAACTCTAAAGGTTGTGAGAAATTAAAAAAAAAAAAACAAGCAAAATAAATATAAGCTACCCATAAAAATCAAAATAAGGATGAAAAAAAAAATGAAAAAAAAAAAGAAAAGAAAAGAAAACTTTATGGAACAGTAAGTAAATTTCAAAGACAATGTCAGTTTGAAGAAACAAAATATTATGGGTTCGATTACGCTTTTACATCAAATTACTTTGTGGCTACGTTCAAATCTAAGTTTGCCGTATGAAAACTTTTTATGATAGACCAAAAACGTTTTTTTTTCTTCTTTAAGGGATTTTGAAAAAAAAAAAAAAAAGCAAAACAAAACAAAAAACAAAATGAGAAACAAACAGCCCAAAAAAGCAAACAGATACAAAACAACATGAAAACAAAACAAAACAAAAAAAGCCCAAATAAGGTGAATAAAGAACGGACAAATAAACAAACAAACAAACAAACAAACAAACAGCAATACATTTAGACAGAAAAAAAACAACTGGTGGCTGAAGAAGTCAAAACCATAATTAATATTCTGAGCAGCAAGCGATTACACATGGTGCAGTTCAAACAACAAAAACACCCATAGTATGATATTTCAAACGGTATTGGGTAAAGAAAGGTGACTGTCATTTGGATATGGGCACTGGAAAGTTCTGCGTTGTCAGTAGGCAGTGACTTTTTAGATAAATTTTTTAAAAAAATGAAATTTATATTGGAAAAAGAAATCAAATTTATTTTTAAAAATTTAAATCAAAGAATTAAACTTATTGAAAAAAAGTAACGTAAATTTAAAAAAAAAAAAGGAAGAAGTAAAAAAAGGATGCAAAAAAGCATACGCAAACTTTTGCCAAACGTTTTCAAACATATAAATGAATGCCAAAAAAAAAAAGAAATAGTAATAAATGAAAAAAAAATTAATAGATTACTGAACAAATAAATAAACAGAAAAAAGAAAGAAATTAAATAAATAAATAAATGTAATTACCGGTAAACAATTAAATAAATGAATGAATGAATATAATAATTAAATAAATATATAAATAAATAACACAGCATTCCTTGCCGTCAAAGTGTTAACGGGTACATATAATATAAGTATTGCATTCCAAACTGTTAAATTCCGAGTTTATCACCTTCAGTTTATCCTGTTGAAAGCCAAAGGTAAAGGGAGATGAACAGAAGATGAGAATGAGATTAATATTGGAATATCCTAGCTTAGCTCCCTTCGCATACGATCCAATTTTAAAGTATACTTTACAGACAATGCACTCATCAAAAGTTGTTCAATTTTTCTTTTTTATATCAATTGCTACCATTCATTTGCATAATGTATTACACATAATTGTAAACTCATCCGAAGTTCTGTTTTGCTTTTATACGTATGTATAAGTTTTTATACTATGCAACTTTGATATCATTTTCTTTCCACTCATGAGTAACTGCTATGTGTGACAATGTGAAAACAGCCTTCGTATGGTGATATCTTTTTTTATTTTAGTTACATTTAGATAAAGCTTAATATTTGCCATGCATTTTAAGATTTATTTGGGTAGAAGAGAGACAATCCTTGATTTTATACAGTTTTAGTACTAAGTTTTTTAAATGGCTAGAAGAACTCTTGAGCTACTTTTGTGACAGAGATTATTGAAACACTTTATCTCCATTTGACAACTATTTGTCATCCGGTAGTGCGCTGCACATTCAATAAATAACGCTTACAATGCCATAATCCCTGAGCAAATTTCACAATTTTGATTTCTGTTAAATATTACAGGAGACAAACGAGTCTGACGAGAGAGACTTATAGAAAATCAAACAGAAGTTAAGTTTTTGTCTCACATATCATTATTATAGACTGAAACGATTCTTATTGAATGGTTCTGAACCAAAAGTTTATGATAAATCTTATGATATTATTAACAGTACATTCAGGGTCAGTAAACACATTTCTACAACTTAATATAAATCACATAAAATTCCAAAAATAAATCACAAAAATATTTAATTCAAAATGACAGAAAAGTCCACAACATTGTAAGTTGTAATCGGTATCGATCACTTAAAGATATTTAACCAATTCTTTTACATTATTATTTTCACTCCTAAACTTGTCAGGGAGCTGATCTTCTCAAATGGTCCTTTAACATAATTAGCTCCTGAACATTTTTTAAAATAACGAACGAATCAGATCAGTAAACAAGGTGCTCATTTTATGTTGTCACTTAGGTCTGAACTGTCATTTTTTGAGTTGAAATAAAGAGATTTAAGGAAACAATGACATTCAGTTGACACTGTGAAATTTATTCTGCGGTTTTTATTGTCAGTGATGAAAGGTTTCCTGTTGTTTATTACCTCTTTCTCAAAGTGGGCTTTCAGTCCCCGGAATAAAGTCATATAAATAAATCAAACTGATATATATATACGGCTCATCCTGATTCACACAAAATGTTCAATTTTTAAGATTTTACAAGTAGCTCTTGCCTCACATATTATAGCAGAGATAAGTTACTAAAAATAGAGCGTGCAAAGAATGTCAAAATGTTCATCTGTAATGTTCCTCCGTACACTCTAACCAAAAGTCACAAAGCAGTTAACTTAAACTTTCTTAACATTCTCTTTACAGATTACCGGTCACATTGCAGATTTGCTCTAAACGAAAAAAAAAAGGTTAAGGCTATAAATTGCGCGTTTAATACTTACCTCATATTCGTAGGCTTGTTCAATCTGTTTCTGTCTGGCTTCTAAAGCTTTGTCTTTCTCTCTGTCGTCTCTTTTCCACAACAGTTTCAGGACCTGAGCCTCAATCTGTACGAGATGAATGCAACGAATATAATAACCAAGCTGTACAACAGCCCATATTTATGGTTCATGTTATGTTTCGGTCACAAAATTGGCACAAGGATGGGGAAAAAAACTGCCAGCTCTGGTGAATAAAATAAAAGCTCATTAGAGTTGAAATTATGTCATTTTTGGGCACACTGTGCTATGAGCAATAAATACGACATATGTCTCTGTTGTGCAGCTTACTGTTGCAACAACGATTATATATAAGATTAAAAAACAAAATAATGAAGCAACTTTAGATCCATTTTCATTGAAAAGACACGATATTTCGCGTCATTGTTCACAGCTCGTGACCATGCTTGAACAAATCCACACAACAAAAAGACGTCTTCCTTCTGTCTTCTCCTTCTTCTTACCTTCTTCCTCTTATTATGTGTGTATTTTGTTTTGTTTTGGTTGTTTGCTGGTGGTTGTTTTTAATTTTTTGTTTGTTTTTTGTTTAAGTGGTTTTACCCTCTCAGACATGTAAATCTCAATCTGTTTCTTCTCTGTCTCGTTGAAGGCCCGCTTGACAAAAGGAAGCTGTTTGTACATGTCTTTGACATCAAAAACCTTCTGGCTGTCCTCTGTAGAAGAAGATAGATAAGAAAAGCATGGTCGAGCGCCAAGCTGGAAGTTAAACAGATCTTCTCAGTATCTGGATGAACTCATTATCTTTTCATTCATTCATTCATTCGTTCATTCACTCATTCATTCGTTCATTCATTCATTCATTCATTCACCCACCTATTCATCCATCCATGCGCCCATCCACCCACCCATCCATCCACCTATCCACACTTATTCATCTATCCATCCATCCATCCATCCATTCATTCATTCATCCAGCATCCATCATTCATCTATATGTAATTCCCTCTCAGTTTCCTCAATGATTTCTCTACCAAAAAAAAAAATCGCTCATCGAGAAGTCGACGGTAAACCAAATGAAATCCTCTCTTTAACATCTTTCAGAAATTTTCTCTAAACCTTGTTATAAAAGGCCAAATCCCAGATATATATCCCATTGCTTTCGAGTCACACATGTTGTATTAAGGGCAGCATTGCCGTTTCCACCAAGTCAGAGTCTGATATATTGAAACAAACTTCACAACAAATACATCCATCAAGACAATAAAAACTTGAAGCAAAGAATAGACTGTGTTTTAAATCTCAGACCATTTTGAAATCAAGGCAAGAAAAAAAACATAAGAAGAAGAAAAAAAAGCTGAGGATCTCACAGAAGTGAACTTCTATTGAAATTAACCCTTTATGCCGCTGAGCTGCTTTTAATACAAATGACATTTTCTCAAGACAAAAGGTGAATTTCCATAATCTGATTGCGAGATCATTTCTTCCTAACTGAATGCTGTCCACATTAGAAGTCGATGTTCTGTAATTATTTTCTCCAGTAAAACACCCAACATTACCCCTGCTTTATTTTCAGTATTTGGATCTTTAAATCGACTACAGATGATATGATTTATTATAATATTATGATACTACTGTCTGTAATTCTGATGGAGATCAGTGTATGTGCTCCATTCAAATACAAATGGAAGAAATGTAACTTACCATCTTCTCTGAGAAAATCTGCGATGAAAACGTGGCCAGAAGTTTGCAAGACATCCAGAAATTTCTTGAAACTGTTTCCCTTCAGAGGAAGTACGTCAACCATCATCTGTATTTTTTCTTCTCTTGTTGAACAAGCCTAGGAATGAGAGATGACAAAATTCTGTGAGTGGAAGATAAGCCAGCAAGAATAAAAACTTGAGTTTTGTCTCACATCAAAACAGGATCACAGAGTCCTACATAAAAAAACAGATTTTTTTTTTTTAATGAACCATGTTGTGAGCTCAAACATTCATTAAAGTCCTAGGGAATTCAATATTTCTATCGTCTGACTGGTAACAACGTACCATAACCGAATATTTTTCATTTGACTCTATAAGACAGAAAAAAAATATAGAAATGAAGTCATTAAAATTTGTAATAAACGTATCAGACCCTTGTCCCATCCGTTTCTGTGCGATAATTTCTATAGAACTGTTTACAATCCCTGTGCAAAACACAGCAACTGTTACTTGGCTATCGACAAAAAGCTTCCGCATTTTGGAAAGTAACAGAGCTGATAGAAACACGGCAAATCCAAAGTTATACATCCAAGGGCTTAATTCAGAATTATTAAACCTTTAAGGTTTGGATAGAGGCGTTTCATTCAATTGCTAGATCTAGAGATGTTGTACTAGAATAGCCAGAAGGGAAAAATCAAAGGCGATAATGGTGCTACAGGTATATTAGGGGATTACGCACAGATCAATCAGCTGAAAGGCTACAGCCTGATCCTCACTAGATCAAAGTCGACTCTCTGCAGCACTAGCAATATCCTCCTACTATACATCTGCCATGGTAACATCCCATGGTTACTTCCTTGAAGATAGGGACGACGAAGGATCTGTCCGACTTTCAGTGCTGATATGCAGTCAGCTTTGATACAAGTAATATCATGGACGGATAATAACTATGTTTCAACAGAGACCTTTATTTTATGCCAGGTCTCATTTAACGGAAGGTATCTCCTGTAAAACGCATAAATTCAGAGCGTGAATTTTGTTTCAGATAAAACCACAATACACGAAATTAATGCATAAATGATAAAATCTGTTATATTCCTCACTGATCGTACAAGAACGAAACACACACACACACACACAAATCCTGACATATTATACAGATATTCATAAACTCATGAGTTTATCTGTTTAAAAATCAGTTAATATTCTCGGGATCATGGTTATCTATCAGATTCTTCTTACTTGTGGTGTTGCCACAGTGGCCATTGTTTTTCCCAGTTTATCTCCCTTTTTTAGACGCATACGGTGTTAAAGAGTTACAAACTTAATAAAGAGATTTTGTTTTTAAAACTCACTTTTGCGCTGTTAGCTACAAACGTACACCATAGAAAATTATTTTAAAAATTCATGGCGGAAAGCGCGTCTTTATCATCAGTTCTTCTTGTCATTTTAAATCGTGGTAAAAGATTCATGTATCTCATCATAATGTATTAATGTGTGTATGTGTGTATGCGCGTATTTGTGTGTGTGTATGTGTTTATATGTGATTAATATTTTTTAAAATATGAATTGAAGAAATTGATTCCTCCTGTTGGGTGGACATCCCACAGCCCTTGAGTCTGAAATATAATCCTTATTGGTTCATAGATAGTATAACTGATTTTTCAATGTGTCAGCATATCTGGGCAAGGAAAGTGTTAAACTGTCCAGACACACTCTGCCAGCTGGCTTCCAGATGTAGGCACATTCAGGTGAGGGTATAGACTGGGGACGGGGAATAGGGGAGGATGGCTGAGAGCAAGAAAAAGAGGATTGGGTGGAGCCGTTTTCTTAGGTAACAGCATAATAATATATTAGTGTGGTATGTGTGGCCTAGTAATTAGATTGTGGGACTCGGATTCATAATTCCTGGATTCGAATCTTAAGAGGGCCTGACATTTTGTTCTTGGGCGCTTAGAATGAGCACTATAAAATGTCACTCAGCTATTATCGTTTAATATTCTTTTGTTCTCATAAGAATCTCATTATTTCATTAACAGCATTTTTTGCGCCGACTCATTTCCGACAACCAAAGTAACTTTTCCAATAAAATTACACTCATCGAAGTTCTGACGCCGTACATTTAATGTTCAAATCTTCAGAATCCGAAGAGCCCAAGATATTAATTACATTACGTGAGTATGAATATACACATAGCAATCTAAGAATATGACATTTTGATGGTAAATCATAAACTACTACATTATACAGTGGAAGACATAGATGAGTTATCATCAGTTCAGGTCAACATTCAAAACTTGTTACCGCAGTTATCATTCCCGTGTTGGAAAATCTCTCCAACCGCCTCACTCGGGTGGTCTCAAACACTGAAGAAGTTAGTTCACGTATAATTATTGGTCGTATTCTCCTAAGCCGAGGCTTTGCAAGCCTTACCATTAGCCCTCAAGCTTGACTGCCAAACAAAGACACGCCTCCAATCTTGAAGACCAACGATACCAACCTTCAGATCCTGAAACTTTAATAAGAAGATAAGGTTCCTCGGCAGAGATCGCGACAGTTACGGATTTATGTAAATAAAGACTAGGACAAGAAGACCAAATTCTTTTGTCATTAATTCGTCTTTTTCGAATGTAAACGACCTAAACGAAGAAAAATAAATCCACAACATTTGATGATGTATTTGTCATTGATAGAATTCAGATGACATAAACCCTGGTACGAATTTTCTATCCGATGATTAAAATGAAATAAATAGATAATGTTCTGTCAAGTGCACTCGGTGTCTCTACACGATCTCCCACATTTTGTTACTGATCTGACATTCGTGATTCATGCATTCGTCGGAAAGTTCAGTTCAGATCTGGCGGCAAGAAAAATTTCTTACTGTGTCTAAGGAAGAAAATAGTCTTTGCTTGGTGATACAAAATCGCATAAATGTTTCAGTTGATGTATCTCTCCACCAATTTCTCTCTCTCTCCCTCTCTCATGCTCCATCTCTTTCCTCTCTCTCTCTCTCTGTACACACACACACACACACATATTCATCTTGTTATCTCTCTCTCTCTATATATATATATCTGTCTGTCTGTCTATCTGTCCGTCCGCCTATCTGTCCGTCTTCTGTCTGTCTGTCCGCCTGTCTGTCTGACTGACTGTCTGTCTGCCTGACTGTCTGCTTATCTGTCTGTTTCACTGTCTATAGTCACCTTCAGGATCACAAATTATAACTGCCATCAAAATCGTACAGCTGAACGGATCGACCTGGAACCTGAAACCCTTGGCTAGACTAACAGTAGCTGATACCACACTGGTGACTCTGAACAATAACTAGCCAGAAAAAAGCATTATAACAATATATTGATTAGATCCGGAACACCAAGGACTCCGGCGTAGTTCACCAGCTATACCCACAGGTCAGTACTAAGCTAGGGGGCGAACAAAGGAACCATATGGGTAGAGCTTGAGTACGGAATCAAAATACAGCCTGTGACAATGGATTCTCTGTATGAACAAGGACACTAGCGAAACAGATTGTTTTACTGTTGTTTGGTTTTCTATTAGAAAATAGACCTCAACCTTTAAGAAAGCACACAAGTAAATTAACTCTTATAGTGTCGATAGAAAATAATATTGTGTTAGGATTGCTATGGCAACATATTACATTCAGGTTGAAGTCATGACAATTTATAGCTTAAGGAAATATATTTTGGATATCGTGAAACGACACTATACGCTGCTTCCAGTGCGAAATATAATGAGCGAGTTTCTGACCAGACAAACTCTTTGACACGTGAAGAGTTAATAGACAAAACAAAACAACAGGAAAACAAACAACAAATAAGAAATAATGAAGAGGAACGTTGACAAAATTAACCTGAGTCATCATTTGTCATTATTATCGTCAAAATCAGTGGAATGAAAGGCATGTATGGTTTAATCCAAAACAAAAGTGAAGAGGAACTTTCAGAAATTATCCTGAGTATAGAAACTGATTCAGTATGCTGTGAAATGATTGGGTTTTTTGTTTGTGGAATGGAATCGTGCACGAGCATGATATGAGTGGAATGAGACATGTTTGATGATTTCCCCAGTACTTTAGTTCTTGTAATTGTCAATGGTCATTGACACCTCAACTGTGGACTGACAGCGGAAATTCTTGTTTCAGCTTTCCTACGTGAATGGCTTGAACGAAATGACACGCCTTTCAATGGGGCCAACAGGTGCGTTGAACTACTCAGACCTGACACTGTGGCTCTAACTGTGGCCTTGTGATTGAGCCGTTGGACTCGGGATCAGAAGTTTTCAGGTTCGAATCTCAACGGAGTCCAACATTCTGTCCTTTCTCCGGTAATTACAGGTTGCAGGGCGTGTGAGAGACGGGAATACTTGCCGTAACTATAATTGTTATTAGCTCCGTGTAACTGATTAGGGTGTGATTTTTATTTATAGCCCATTGGCCGACATCTAGGTGATATTAAAAAGTCAATGGCACAATAATTTCTTCAAAATATGAACAGTTATTAATATCATCTGTGATCTGATACGTGCACAGAATTTAAATAGAAATATATTGAAAATATCTTGAATATTACCTGTGACATTTATTCATTTTCTGACGTAGCTATGTTTATGGCTTTACTCCAAGAATATGGAAATGGTAAATATGGAAATGCCAGAAATGTGTAAAATTTAAAGAAAAGTACTTTCAGACACTAGGAGAAGAGATTAACACACATAAACACACGCACACATATCTACACACGCACACAGACCTAGACACACTCACACTCCAAGCAGATAACAGCCTGAAAATCACAAAACCATAAGAGGCAAAGAACGAAATAAGGAAAACAAAAAGGAAAAAAAAAACAGCCTTACACAAGATACCAGGACACTAACATATATCAGCTATCATAGCAGGGCGAAATAGGTTAAATCTTTATGTAAACTGTTAGGCCACAATACAGTTGCTTTAAACTGCCTATTTTATTTGACATATCATAATCTTTGAAAGAAATAGAACATGTCGCATGAGATGATGATAAATAATTATAATATTTGTCATAGAAATTGACCTAATTACGTCGTTTATGGGCGTTTCCATTTCACGTAAAACAGGTCACGACTTCAGTCTGGCACTTCAGGTCTGGCATTAAGTACGAGTGATTGCACACTGTCCATGCCTGAGCACAAGCCAGGAGAATGCAGACTACATCGAGCCTTTGAGAGGGGCTGCATTCATGTGCACCTCTCTCGCAGAAAAATATCAAACTTTGTTACAGAGGGGAACTTTTGAAAAGAATTTTCTTTTCTCTTCCCCAGGGTTTTTTTTTGTTGTTGTTGACTCTCGAGAATGTCACCGGATCAGCAGGGGTGTCAAAAGCCGAGCGATATGAAGTGTTTCTTTGTTGGGCAA